>ML663573.1:10066945-10115376 GCA_007570785.1 Antilocapra americana
GTTTAAATATCCAAAAAAAAAAGTCATATAGATGTTTTAGATGGTTCTGCTATTGTTTGTACAAAGAGAAAAGTAAATGAGCTCAGTGAAGATTATAGGCAACACTCCACAAAAGTAATTAACAATTATTCTGTGTCTACTCCATTTCTATGCAATGAGGATATAGTCAAGATGTGTCCATGGTGGCTTTTTGCTTTATTCTCACCAATTAACCAACCATTGGATATGATAGTAATTAGATACCTCAGCTGGAAAAAGATCATTATGTCCTAATGAGATGATTAAAAACAACAAAAAAGTATGATTCTTGCAAAGTATTAGCATGTTCTTCAAGTAACAATAGTATAATTTGTCTCCATGTTTATTGTGCTTTGCCGGCCCATATAAGAGAAATTCTCCAACCAAACTATGCCTTAGAAAGTTATATAACCTAAACATAAAATAATTTTAATGAACCATCTGTACATTTGAGATATTAATGCATTTGAGAATGTTTACTAATGCTACCCTGATCTGACAAGTTAAAGTTGCCACATTAAAATTTTAGTCTTACACTGGAGCACGTAACAATCCAAGAATTTCAGATCCCATACTGTCATGTAGTTTAGGCCACCTTCTGAAATTTGGTTTACTCAATTCAATTTCCCATTAGATGGAAAGCCAAATATAGATTTAACTATAAACACCTAGAAAACACAATATAAAACCAAGATGGGGAAGAACACAGAGGACTCGAGTGAGCTGTGTAATGCCTGGCTGGTCTGGAGGCGTCTGGGTGAGATGCCTGCGATTCACACTCTTGACACTCTTCATTCACTTACCCATTTATTCAGAAGGCACTGTTGAATACCTATGATCCAAACAAGCAGAGTATGAGTTTATACTTAACCAAATATCCTTTGATCCTAAAAGAAGAGGTTGCTCTCTTACGGAAGCAGTATTTATTATTGCTAGTAGGGAAATGACACTTGTTGCCTGCGATCGGACACCTGTGCATTCAAAGCCAGAATCCATCGCCTCAGAACACCGTCTTTTACTGCTGTCAGGCCTGCAGACATCACCACTGGCAAACCTGTCCTCTTGGCCCTTCTTCTGGGACAGTAGGCTAGGATTTCCTTCTTGGATCAAAGGCCCATCTATGCAGATTCTCCATAGGACACCCTGGCTTACCGCCTTCTGAAGAGCGTGCTCTATGGATTATCCCACAGCAGTCAGCACGTGGTGGGGCAACTATTTATTTGTCCGATAGTGGGCCCATGGAGGGCGATGAAGATTGCTCACTTTACTCATTGTAATAACTCCAGCACCTAAGGCACCTCGTCTCCTAACATTCAGTCAATCAGCACTTGCTGAATAAATGGACTGAGCAATATTTTCCAACTTATGCTCCACCTCTGTTGCTACCATTGCTATTTCCTCATCATACATGACATATACTAAATAAAAAGTTCTCAGCATCCCAGAGATACACATATAATTGTTCCATGACACTTTATTTATTCATACTGTCCTCTCCCCTGTAATATACTCACTATATAATTTTTTATTTATTTATTAGCCATACCAACTGGCTTGTGGGATCTTAGTTCTTGGCCCAGGGATCAAACTCAAGTCCGCTGCTGTGAAAGAGTGAAGCCCTAATCACTGGACCTTCAAAGAATTTCCTGTACTCACCACACAGTTTTTTAAGAATGACTGCATGCTTCTTGTATTATAAAGGTGAAATGGTATATAGCCAAGCATATCTGAGCCAAGGTATGTCTTTTTTTTTCCTACTATCTTCTATCAATCATTTATTTGTGTAACACAAAATTACCATTTCTCTGAACTGAAGCAGGAGAAAATCTTACATAATATACTACTGTTTTGATATACCCTGACATATACATTATGTACAGAATTTTCCTTTGCTAGACTTCACAGTATAATAGAGGAATGCTTTTTAAAGTCAGCAACATCAGCAGGAATAAGACTTTTAAATGAATCTCCTGGGAAGATAAAATTCTCACACATAAAGACCAAGAGTTTATCCCAAAAGAGCTACATTTTTTTTCCTGAAATAAAAGTTGCAAGTATGGTCACAATTACATTATTAAGCAACAACCACAATAAAAGAGTATGTGGGGGAAGACCTAGGTATAAGTTTAGATAATATTTTTTAAAAATTTAACGTAATGGCATCGTACGTTGAAATCTAAATGTAAAAATGAATTTCTGCTTTTATGACTCTATGATGAAATATAAAAACTACTAATAACAAAAAGTAACAAAGGCTATATATTGTAACCCTGCTTATTTAACTTATATGCAGAGTATATCATGTGAAATGCCAGGCTGCATAAAGCACAAGCTGGAATCAAGATTGCCAAGAGAAATATCAATAACCTCAGATACACAGATGACACCACCCTTCTGGCAGAAAGTGAAGAAGAATGAAAGAGCATTTTAATGAAAGTGAAAGAGAGTGAAAAAGTTAGCTTAAAACTTAACATTCAGAAAACTAAGATCATGGCACCCAGTTCCATCACTTCATGGCAAATAGATGGGGAAACAATGGAAACAGTGACAGACTTTATTTTTTTGGGCTCCAAAATCACTGCGGATGGTGACTGCAGCCATGAAATTAAAAGATGCTTGCTCCTTGGAAGAAAAGCTATGACCAACCTAGACAGCATATTAAAAAGCAGAGACATTACCTTTGCCAACAAAGGTCAGTCTAGTCAAGGCTATGGTTTTTCCGGGAGTCATGTATGGATGTGAGAGTTGGACTATAAAGAAAGCTGAGCACTGAAGAATTGATTCTTTTGAACTGTGGTGTTGGAGAAGGCTCTTGAGAGTCCATTGGACAGCAAAGTGATCAAAGAAGCCAATCCTAAAGGAAATCAATCCTGAATATTCATTGGAAGGAATGATGCTGAAGCTGAAACTCTAATACTTTGGTCAGGAGGCAAAGAACTGACTCATTGGAAAAGACCTTGATGCTGGGAAAGATTGGAGGCAGGAGGAGAAGGGGATGACAGATAAGATGGTTGGATGGCATCACTCACCTGATGGACATGAGTTTGAGCAAGCTCAGGGCATCAGTGATGGACAGGGAGGCCTGGCATGCTGCAGTCCATGAGTCAGACACAACTGAGCGACTGAACTGAACTGAACAATGCTACCTAAAACTATGGAGCACGTGACATGGCCAGGCACCATCCTGAGGGCTCTCTATGGATCAGTGCCTTTAAACCTCAAACCAGCCCAGTGACACGGGCACAATCATCACCAGTGTTTGTCACACACAAAGAACACGAGGCATACAGATGTGAAGGCATGTTCTCAGGAGACCCACCGGTGAGTGACAGACTCAGGGTTTAAACTCATGCTCTTAATGCTAAACATTATACTTTCTTCAGTGTCTTTGTGTTTTAATGTGAATAAAAATAAAATATCATTCTATTCCTTTTTCTCTCTAAAGCTGAAATCATTTTTTAAACTGTTTGGAGCACATTTCAGGATACAGATGACAGAAAATCACTGGCCACTCAAATTTCAGTGTCTTCAGGAGAGGATCTTATGAAGCATACGTTCAATATCACCAAGGTACAGATAATGGTGAGTATCTGACAGCTGCCAAAACCCGCTACTGTACTACTTCATCAGAAACAACTATTTCAGCCCTACTCAGTCATTATGCTGTCGAACCTACACTGCTTTCTATTAAATAATATACTTTAATAATCAGTGAGTGAGTCAGCTTATAATAAATCAAATATTTTTTAACGTTTATATAATTATGTGGGCAACCCAGACACAGCTCTCCCTTAGGGAGTTAAGCAGGAGCAAATCTTCTCGCCTGGAAAGCAAAGGTTCTTCATGAGTAAGCTCTGAATCTAAATAAGCCTCAGTCCAAAAACAGTTTTATTGCAGACTGATAATCCCCTAGCTTTATAATAAAAATGCTGACATAGCTTTAGCTCCAGTATCACAAATGCAAGGCTATAATGTTTGCCTGTCAGGAATTCCTATTTATTTCCAATGTCCTAACAGATGTGCTGTGCTGCCTTTAAATTCCCTCCAAAAGCTAATTGCTTGTCTATCAGAAAGATAAAGATCTTGTTGTAGGCTCTGGGGATATTACATGCGGAGAGAAAAACCAATGCTCCAGCAATACATTGTGTCCCAAATTTCTCTGCAGTCAGAAAGCCAAACTCTCTTGGAACATGAGAAAACTACCAGGAAGGGATGGTCAGATTATGCCAGGGTCTTAAAAAGTATAAGATTCTGAAAACAGCAGCATTAAAAGATACGATACCCTTAGATTTTATTATACCAATGAAGCTTGAATTAATGTTGCATGATGACTTTCATATTTATGAAAACAAACTTCAGAATGAAGGTGACATTATTTTAGACTCTTGGAATCAAATAATGACTCTGACAAAATGCACCTTCAGCATATCTAGTCCAGTCCAAACTATGACTCCTAACCCATTCATGAATTGCAGGGTTTTCATAAAACTAAAATAAGGAAAACGAAAGAGAAAATATCAAAATATTGTACATACTAAGAGTAAATATGATGTTAGGAAACTTTTTTGTCAAGTAAACATAAACATAAGCATATAGTATAGTGATGTAAGTTTGAAAACACTAAACTTGAGTAACTCCTTCATTCTACAGGTGAAAAAGACAAGCTCTAAGGGACTCCCTTAAAGTTATAACTCATTAATAACAGAGCCTGAAATTGAAACTATTCATCTCTTATTCCATGCATGGTCCATATGTGCATAACTATATATCTGCCTCTCTATATCTATATTTTTATCTATAGCTATCTCCTTCACCTTAATTGTATGCCCTAATTTCATAAATTAATCTTACTCTTAACCCTGGATATAATACTATAGAGTGTTAACATCACAGAGACATACTAAATACTTCCTGTGAGGGTAGATAATGACAACCATAGCAGAAATTTTGCAATATGCCCCTTTATAAAATTATACTTGAAAAATCTGAGGCAACAGCATAAGCAAAGGGGCAAGTACAACAAAGGTGTGTTCTGGTGTCAGCAGACTGACTGAAGTTCTTTCAGAAGAACAAAGACAAAGTAAATTTAGAAAAAAAGTGCATATACTGCATTTGATGTCATATAGTAACATGAGGATTTCATTCTCCAAAGAGCTGGTTTAAACTGAAAACATGTAAATAGCCTCAGGAACGTAAATTTCTAGAATTACCACTCAGGGGAATTAAGATGTTTAAAAAGAAATTCCTTAATTAACAATTAACATTAAAAGGGAAGACTATAACTTGAACATGAGTCTTGATGCCACTGTGAGATTGCAGAGGTGATAAACCTGACCAAATCTGGATATTTGTGTGTGTTTAGGTTATTTTATTTATAAAACTATTAGGGGCATGAAAAACAACAGAGAAATGGCATCCATTCTTTGAGTTGCTTCATCCATACAGACTTGCCAAGTGGCTCAGTGGTAAAGGAGACACCTGCCAACCCAGGAGATGCAGGTTCGATCCCTGGGATGGGAAGACACCCTGGAGGAGGAAATGGCAACCCACTGTAGTATTCTTGCCAAGATAATCCCATGGACAGAGGAGCCTAGCGGGCCACAGTCCACGGGGTCGCAAAGGGCCAGACATGACTGGGCACACACGCAGCTCTGCAACATAGACACACCTGCAAGCACACAGAGACACACTACGGAGGGGCAGACGGCGAGACACGCAAGCAGACCGAAGAAAGCCGAAGAAAACTGTTCCTCTACCCATACTGCCCCACAGCTGCCTTGTTTCACTAAGCATATATTATGGGAATCTTTCATACCGTCCTCACTCATGCTAATCAATGTGCAGTTCCCACTTTAGACACACTCTTGTTGCTGTGCAGTTGCCAAGTCATGTCTGACTCTGCAACCCCATGGGCTGAAGCACGCCAGGCTTCCCAGGCCTTAACTGTATTCTGGAGCATCCTCAAACTGTTTCCTGGAGCGTGTCCATTGAGTCGGTGATGCCATCCAACCATCTCATCCTCTGTCGTCCCCTTCTCCTCCTGCCTTCAACCTTTCCCAGTGTCAGGATCTTTTTTAATCAGTCACCTCTCACATCAAGTGGCCAAAGTATTTATTGGAGCTTCAGCTTCAGCATCAGTCCTTCCAATGAATATTCAGGACTGATTTCCTTTAGGATGGACTGGTTTGATTTCCTTTCAGTCCAAGGGCCTCTCAAGAGTCTTTCTCAGCACCACAGCTCAAAAGCATCAATTCTTCAGCACTCATCTTTCTTTATGTCCAACTCTCACATCCAGACATGGCTACTGGAAAAACCATAGCTTTGACTATACAAGCTTTTCTTGACATATTTTGCAATTTAATAGATACTGATTAAGGAGAGACTTTTTTTGGTAAATTAAATATTTTTCCAAGTATAAAGGTAACATTTGCTCATGTGTTATGATATCCAACAGTATAACTGTATATTGGGTTTTAAATAGCATACTACCCCTTGATACACTTTTCTCATTGAATTTTGCTTGTCTGCTATGGCAGATGAGGAATTAAGGGCACTTGAATCCATTCCTTCCTTCTTTCCTTATCTGCCTCTTCACTTTGGTATTTATATTTTATTTTTTGCTCTTCCACTGGTTCCACTTACAACTGAAATATATACTAAACTCTCCTGTTGATCTGTCAACTGAAATCAATTACTGCTTCAATGAAATGAAAATTTGCCACACATACACTTTCTCCTACAAATCTCCTTGTCAAATCTTGTGATATTGCTAATTATTTTTAGGTTTCTATCATCTAGACAATAATTTAGTCTCTAATATTTTGTATACAATTTGATTCTAAAGTTCAATGTAAGTACATTAAAATTCAGTGTAAGTAAGTACATATCTAGTCCTGAAGTGAAAGGGTTAATTGCTCAGTCGTGTCTGACTCTATGCCATCCTATGGACTGTAGTTTGCCGGCTCCTCTGTCCATGGGATTTCCCAGGCAATAATACTGGAGTGGGTAGCCATTCCCTTCTCCAGAGGATCTTCCTGACCCAGGGATCAAACCCAGGTCATGTGCATTGCAGCCAGATACTTTACCTTCCAAGCCACCAGGAAAGTCCATTTAAATACCATGCATGGCAGAATCAGGTCAGTTCAGCTCAGTTCGGTTACTCATTAGAGTCTGACTCTTGGCAACCCCATGGACTGCAGCATGCCAGGCTTCCCTGTCCATCACTAACTCTCAGAGCTTGTTCAAACTCATGTCCATGGAGTTGGTGATGCCACCCACCCATCTCATCCTCTGTTGTCCCCTCCGTCGTTTAGATCCTTAGAGAGGGAATTTTTCATACTAACACTAAAGTCTTCGTTTATGAAGGAGAATTTTCAAAGTTTCAAGGTTCAGTGTACTTTCTTTTGTCTTTTAGTTTCCCTAGTTCCTTCTAGGCTATATTCAGCCATCACATTTCCTGAATTTCATACTACCCTTTTATGCAAAAATTTTTGATGATCATTCCATATATTTTCATAAAGATAGTCTTTACAAATATTTGTATTCCTCTGTAGTATGATTAAAAATTACATATAGAATTCTATAGTTAAATTAACATTTCTCAGGTCTTTGAAGATATTGATTGGATGGCTTCTAGGATCCAGTGTTGTTGATGAAAATCCTGCAACCATGATTCATTTTTTTGCAGATAATTTTCTCCACATTAGAAGACTGAAGCGTTTTCTGCTCTATCATAAGAATTTTGAAATTTCACCAAGATATGTGTAAATATAGTTCACTTTTATCCATCCTGCTTGCTAGGCTTTTTAATCTGACTACTGATGGCTCTGTGCAGTGATAGCCCTGATTCTGCATGCCCAAATCTCAGTCCTTTTGGTTCTCTGGACTGACCATGTAACAATAATTTGCTTTGGTCTTTGGGACCTTTGCTTTGGCAAAGGGAAGTAACTGGAGCCTAGAAAATGCCGTATGCTTTAGAACTCCCACTCGTGCTGCCCTTAGGAATCCTGCGGCTAAGAGACCAAGCCAAGTTTAGCAGGATGATGAGACGTGCTCAGTTACTCCTGTCAGCACAACCAACTGCCAGGTGTGCAATGAGTTTATTTCATATCAGCTAATCCCCAGCCAATCTTCCAGCTGCCCAGACTCACATGAGTGACTTCAGGTGAAGGAGCCAACCTTGCCCAGACCAACCAGCCAAATCATAGGCATACAAGCCAAACGATTGGTTGGTGTTTCAAGCCAGCAAGTTGTTCAGTCCTGGGTTACAGAGCCAAGGTTCATTAGCACAGAGTATTTATTCAGCTTATAAAAATATTCTTTCATTAAACTGCATTCTCTGCCTTTCATTACAGTCTGAGCTTCATCCAGCCCGGCATTTTGCATGATGTACTCTACATAGAAGTTAAATGAGCAGGGTGACAATATACAGCCTTGACGTATTCCTTTCCTGATTTGGAACCAGTCTGTTGCTCCATGTCTGGTTCTAACTGTTGCTTCTTAAACTGCATACAGGCTTTGCAGGAAGTAGGTAAGGTGCTCTGGTACTTTCTTTAAGAATTTTCCACAGTCCAAATTTTGACTCTACTGACTCTATTTCCTGGTCTGCTTAATTTTTCTTTTTATTTTAAATTTCCTTCTTTCTGTTTTAACTGTTGGGATTAATTTTTAATTTAACTTGAAGATTAAAAACAAGCCTTACTTTCAACAATGTCCTTTCTATAAGTCTGTCCAATAAGAATTTAATTCAGTAATACTATTTTCAATTTCCTGGAAATTTCTTGTTTTCTGATTGCCTCTTTTTCACAATAGCCAATTATAGCTGTAATATCCTCTCAAATCCTACTAGTGGTACTAAATAAGACGTTTTTAAAGTCTCCTGTGTTCCCTGAGTTATACTTAACTCTTCTGGTACCAGTTACTCTTTTGTTCATATAAATATAGTTTTCCCTTAAATACCTAATGATTCCTGATTGGCAGTTTATTATTCTAAATGAAAAAATGATAGCAATAAAAAGCATGCACTGTTCCATCTATGTATGCTGTGAAATACATTATCCCCAGAGCTCTCTCCATGGGATGAAAAGGATATCAACTGTCAGTCTTCTTGGGCTTCCTGAGCAGAAAAGCAGGCAGGTGACCCTACAACTGCCAAATAAGACACATTTCATTTTACATGTGAAATGTTTCATGAATTTCATTCTTGGACACCTTTTCTACCTTTTATCCAATGTTCCATGTAGAACTTAACAACCACAGGAAAAAAGGGAATTAGGCTACTGTGTTTAGTCTGCTGGCTTAAATCGGAAGCACCATAATCAGTTTCACTATCAACCTCTTTATAGGTTCTCACACATTACCTTCTCTGGGTCACAAATGCCTGATGCTAAGAAGAGAATTCAGGAAATTTTACCTTTGAGAGAATACAATTTGAGAATATGTTTTATGTAAGAAATAATTTACTTGTACTGAATAATTTAAATTTCTAATACAGAGATTTTATAAGGAAAACTTGGCTTTTCTCTTAAATTCAAAGGAATATATACCTTATATAACACTTTCCAGGGGACTTCTGAAATTAGCAATTCCACAGATGAGTGGTTTATTCTTTGCAAACATTGCTACACTAAACACTCTAGAATTTAAAGTTCATTTAAGCTTCCTGACACTAAATATTTCTTTTTTATGTTTCAAACTTAGAAAAGCAAAATAAGCTAGAAAGAAAGCAGTAGATTAAAATAAAGTAAGGTTCTTTTGCAATGGCAACAGAGATGAATCTGTTCCAAGGAGAGTTCATCAAGGCTAGAGACTGGCAGAAGAATAGTAGCCCTCACCTTCAAAGAACAAGCTAAACTTAAAACACACCCCATCTTCTATTTAGCTTTGATGTATTAATATGTTGATTTGTCTTCAATCTCAAGGCTGGTACCCAAGAGGCTACAGTGACAAAAAAAATAATAATAAAAAAGCTATGTCTTACATAAAAATGCATATCTAATAAGACTTACTCTATTTCTATTTTAAAACAGTGATTTAAAAAAACTGTTATAGAAGAACCTAATGTTCAAAAGAAAACTTATAGGTGAAAAGAAGAGAAGTGAAAAGCAAAAGAGAAAAGGAAAGATATACCCATTTGAATTCAGAGTTCCAAAGTATAGCAAGGAGAGATAAGAAAGCCTTCCTCAGCAATAAATGCAAAGAAATAGAGAAAAACAATAGAATGGGAAAGACTAGAGATCTCGTTAAGAAAATTAGAGATACCAAGAGAACATTTCATGCAAAGATTGGCTCAATAAAGGACAGAAATGGTAGGGATATAACAGAAGCAGAAGACAGTAAGAAGAGATGGCAAGCATACACAGAAGAACTGTACACAAAAGATCTTCACGACTCAGATAATCACGATGATGCGATAACTCACCTAGAGCCAGGCATCCTGGAATGTGGGTCAAGTGGGCCTTAGGAAGCATCATTACAAAACAAAGCTAGTGGAGGTGATGGAATTCCAGTTGAGCTATTTCAAATCCTAAAAGATGATGCTGTGAAACTGCTGCACTCAATATGTCAGCAAATTTGGAAAACTCAGCAGTGGCCACAGGACTGGAAAAGGTCAGTTTCCATTCCAATCCCAAAAAAAGGCAATGCCAAAGAATGCTCAAACTACCGTGCAACTGCACTCATCTCACACACTAATAAAGTAATGCTCAAAATTCTCCAAGCCAGGCTTCAGCAATACGTGAACCATAAACTTCCAGATGTTCAAGCTGGTTTTAGAAAAGGCAGAGGAACCAGAGATCAAATTGCCAACATCCACTGGATCATCGAAAAAGCAAGAGAGTTCCAGAAAAACATCTATTTCTGCTTTACTGACTATGCCAAAGCCTTTGACTGTGTGGATCGCAATAAACTGTGGTAAATTCTTCAAGAGATGGGAATATCAGACCATCTGACCTGTGTCTTGAGAAACCTGTATGCAGGTCAGGAAGTAACAGTTAGAACTGGACATGGAACAACAGACTGGTTCCAAATAGGAAAAGGAATATGTCAAGGCTGTATGTTGTCACCCTGCTTATTTAACTTATATGTAGAGTACATCATGAGAAACACTGGGCTGGATGAAGTACAAGCTAGAATCAAGACTGCCAGGAGAAATATCAATAACCTCAGATATGCAGACAACATTCCCCTTATGGCAGAAAATGAAGAAGAATTGAAGAGCCTCTTGATGAAAGTAAAAGAGGAAAGTGAAAAAGTTGGCTTAAAGCTCAAATTCAGAAAACTAAGATCATGGCATCCGGTCTCATCACTTCATGGCAAATAGATGGGGAAACAGTGGAAACAGTGGCTGATTTCATTTTTTTGGAGCTCCAAAATCACTGCAGATGGTGATTGCAGCCATGAAATTAAACGACGCTTATTCCTTGGAAGGAAAGTTATGACCAACTTAGACAGCATATTAAAAACCAGAGATATCACTTTGTCAACAAAGGTCCATCTAGTCAAGGCTATGGTTTTTCCAGTGGTCATGTATGAATGTGAGAGTTGGACTGTAAACAAAGCTGAGTGCCAAAGAATTGATGCTTTTGAACTGTGGTGTTGGAGAAGACTCTTGAGAGTCCCTTGGACTGCAAGGAGATCCAACCAGTCCATCCTAAAGGAGATCAGTCCTGGATGTTCATTGGAAGGACTGATGCTGAAGCTGAAAGTCCCAATATTTTGGCCGCCTGATGAAAAGAGCTGAGTCATTTGAAAAGACCATGATGGTGGGAAAGATCGAAGGCAGGAGGAGAAGGGGACAACAGAGGATGAGATGGTTAGAGGGCATTTCAGACTCAATGGACATGACTTTGGGTAAACTCCGGGAGTTGGTGATGGACAAGGAAGCCTGGTGTGCTGCGGTTCATGGGGTCACAGAGTCGTACACAGCTGAGCAACTGAACTGACTGACTCTAGAAATCAAAGATGAAAGAAATGTCTTTGTTCAAATATCAATGTCTTAGCGAGACTTGATGGCTGATTTAAACTTGTAACGCAGCCCCTCCTCATGTGTTCTGCTCTGTGAGTTCCTTCCTTGCCGTCTTTTTTCTCCACAGCACATCATCACCATTTGTGTGCATGTGTATAAATATACATGTGTACTTACATGTACACACACCTTATCTGTTTACTTATAAAGACTGAGAGACTGAACTGAACTGAAAGATGCAAAACCTTGAAAATTACTATCCATTTCACAGTGTCCACCTAAAAAATCATGATCTCTATATTCCCAGGAAGAAGGTAAGTGACAATTCCCTTTTTAACAGATGGAAATAGACAAGACAAAAAAGCACTGGGAAATTTATTCCAGTTACTTCATTGGTAACAACTTGAAAAAAAGACTTCAAGCCTATTTTCTCTTAACAGATAAATTATATCACAGCTCAAAGCAAGCCTTGAACTGCACAGGACTGACAGATTTTTGACTAATGAAGGAAAAGACCCACTCATGTTGCCAAAGCAAAGCAGTGTTACCTAAGACCAAAGATAAAATGCAGAACCTGTTTTTCCCACGATGAGCAGGTTATTTCTGGTACATTATGGATTAACACGTTTTTCTTTCTTCTTTTTCGCATGCTGACTGGAGGAGTTACCATTTTCATGTTTGTTTGTTTTTAATGGCAAAACAAATGTGAAGTTTTAAACAAAACAATTTTAATGTATTTTTGTAATGCTATCATTTGAAAAGTTGAGACTGACTACACTATTCCCTGGTGGCTCAGATGGTAAAGAATCCTCCTGGAATATGGGAGACCTAGATTTGATCCCTGGGTTGGGAAGATTCCCCTGGAGAAGGGAACACCTACCCACTCCAGTATTCTGACCCGGAGAACTCCCTGGACAGAGGAGCCTGGCAGGCTACAATACATTCCATGGGATCGCAAAGACTCAGACCTGACTGAGCAACTTGACTTTCATGACCTTTCACAGAGAGCATGATTTTTTTTTTCTTGCTTTCAAAAAACCTTTCCCCTCAAAGCAAGCCACAATACCTTTGAGATCAACTCTCAAACTAATCACAGAGAAGAAATACTTGCTTATGAATTTCTACTCTCATTATTTCACAGATAACTGAAATCTAAACTAGAACACTCTATAGAATTTCTAAAATATTACCTGAGCATGGGATGATTAAAATATAGTACCATCACCCATGTCTCCAGCAGCACTATATTCTAAGAAAAATTCATTAAAAAAAAGAAAGAAACTGAACTTTCAAAGTTTGAACAAGTCAAAAAGCTTCAAATACTTGATAATTACCAGTAGTTCCATATACCTGATGATTACCACTAGTCGTAAGGGGGTATTCAACTTCAGGATAGATAAGGCAAAGTAAACTGAGACAAAAACACATAATTACATCATCTGAAACCAACTAAGGAGAAATTTGTAGGAAGTGCTATGAGAACTTCAAGGCAGAAGTAAATACGTCTTGAAGACAAAGGAAGATTTCTAGGAATTGATATTTGAGCTCTGGGCTTCAGGGAGTGGACATGATGTCATAAGGTCAAACATAATTGAACATGTATGGACTACGAAAGTCTCTGAGCAAGAAGGAAGACATTAGTTCAAAAATTTGACAATGGAATAGAATCCAGATTTTCAGGAAATTAGGAATGAATGGGATGTAAGGAAGAGAGCAAGTTTAATCCAGTTCATTTGCTCAGTTGTGTCTGATTCTTTGTGACCCCATGGATCACAGCACGCCAGGCCTCCCTGCCCATCACCAACCCCCGGAGTTTACGCAAACTCATCTCCATTGAGTCAGTGATGCCATCCAACCATCTCACCCTCTGCCATCCCCTTCTCCTCCTGCCTTCAATCTTTCCCACCATCAGGATCTTTTCAAAGAGGTCAGCTCTTTGCATCAAGTGGCCAAAGTATTGGAGTTTCAGCTTCAACATCAGTCCTTCCAATGAACGCTCAGGACTGATCTCCTTTAGGATGGACTGGTTGGATCTCCTTGCAGTCCAAGGGACTCTTCAAGTCTTCTCCAACACCTCAGTTCAAAATCACCCTTTGGTGCTCAGCTTTCTTTACAGTCCAACTCTCACATCTATACGTGACTACTAGAAAAACCATAGCCTTGACGAGACAGACCTTTGTTGGCAAAGTAATGTCTCTGCTTTTTAATATGCTGTCTAGGTTGGTTATAACTTTATTCTTTCTGTAAGTTTTCACGATGTGACACAAAGGAAATAAGGACAGCGGCTTGAGGGCAAAGTGGAGTTGGAAACTGAGACAGAGGAAACTGCAATATAATTGTCTAGACCACAATGTAGAAGACATTGAAAATAAATAAATTTTAGACAGCAAAGAGAGAATATGTAACGGTGAAGCAAAATTAAACAGAAATAATGTTGAACGTGAAGGAGGGAAGACTATCCTTTATTGAGTACTCAGTATGTGTCAGATTTTTATTGTATACTTTCTTACACACTTCCTCAATTAAGCAAACATCATTCATAGAGTATTGCTATCCCTAATTAACAGTCAAGAAATGATGAAGTAGAAAGTCTTATTAAAGTCTTATTAAAGACAGAACATCTCAGAAGTGATAGTCTCTCTCCAGGAAAGAGAAGATAAGGTCATCTGTTCTAAAAGCATTAGTAATTGGGTTTTGGAAATTATAGATCTCCTGTGTTGAATGGAGAAGCTAGTTCATAGCAGATAAAATAGGAAAGAAATAATCCTAATACATAGCAATTATTATGCAATAACAAAAAATTTGGAATGACTTACTTTTTTTAAGCACCAGTTCAATAATCAGTGTATCCCTTTACATGGATAAGGATCCAGTGCGTGCTTTAGCGACAAGAGCCTTAGTTTAGTTCGAACTGATGTTATTTCCATCAGTCTTTGTAATGTTTAATTATAACTCCAGTAATGGCACCTCTGTAAGTCAGTTGTACTAGAACAGTTTCCCATGTGCTATTTCACAAGTATTTTCCCATGTGAAAACTTCATGCTGGGATCACTATCAAATGACTAATTTAAAGCTAATTATTTCAGCATTAATTTGGATAATGAGTGAGTGAAGTCACTCTGTCTGACTCTTTGCAACCCCATGGACTGTAGCATACCGGGCTCCTCTGTCCATGGGATTTTCCAGCTAAGGGTACTGGAGTGGGTTGCCATTTCCTTCTCCAGAGGATTTTCCTGGCCCAGGGATCGAACCCAGGTCTCCCACATTGCAGGCAGACGCTTTACCTTCTGAGCCACCAGGGAAGCCTAATTTGGATAATGGGCCATAATAAATGGAAAAAGAATACTTTGATATTTCACCAGTTTCCTACTGCCCCAAATCAGATACAAGAAAACATTTCTGTTGTTATTTTCTTTTGTTTATACATTAAAACATACCCTAAAATAACCCCAAAGGGTTGTCATATTTATAAATTATATTCTAGCTGATCAGAGGATGCAATAAATAAACAAAAGTTTTAACACTAAGTTGATTAAGTCAAACTCAATTTTAAAACTCTTTTTGGTGGGAAAAAATAGCTAATACATAATGCCTGCCACATGATCTTGCAGTCCTTTGGCTAATTACCTATAAAACACTGAATGGGATTTACAGTGGATACTTTTTACTAACCATATTGTTCCCCTAAAAATATATTCCTCTTTTCACACATTTTTAACTATTGTCAAGAGTATCTACATTTTTTAATAGCATATATGGCAGATGACTGGATATACAACATGACATACCCATATTTAAAGGAATGATGCTTTACATTTAAATTAATGTTAATCGCTTGATAAAAGTTTCAGCAGACCAAAATATTGCAAGTTTTAGTCAACATTTAAAAATTCTTCATTAAAACCTGGCAGCCTCAAGCACAAAATGTGGCAGACAGACATTAAAATGTTGTAATAACAGTTTCTAATACAGAAAGCAATTAGCTCTTTTAAAAAAAATGATCTGTTTTATATAAGCCATATCTAATTTGGGACATCTGCTTTAAACAATAATAGAATTAAATTTAAATTCTGTCATATAATAAATCTAGAATTATAATTAATTTTTAAAGTACAAGCAGTTGGATAGTATAGCAGAGGAAATGATATGCAATTAAAACTTTAAAAGTATTTAAACCCTAATAAAATCTTCACTTCTAGCCCTCCCAGGAATTTTTAAATGTCCCATTCTTTCTCCAGCTGGATAAACGCTATGGCCCAGTGTAAACTCCTACTGGACCAGAACTGTAAGGTCTACACCTTTCAGCTCCAGTAAGTGTCTTACTTGTACAGTGAACACATTGATTTGTTATCACTTTAAATCATATAGCAATAGCTATGAAAATAGCTATCATGTATGAAAATAATAAGAATGTACTGAATATATCAAATAATTAGTTGGTATCCAAACAGTCTTTTTAACAAAAACAACTGTAAATACTTCCCTAAGCTTTTCACTGTCCTACCAACCTAAGAGGTTTTCTTCTTATTAATACTGCACAGATCTTTAGAAAAACTAATAGCAATTACTTTGATTTCCCAGGGTGCCCAAACTGCTAATAGAACTTAGTAATTAAAGATATTTTAAAATGATCCTAAATCTGAGCATCTTCCCATTTAGCCTGATTAGAAGTAGCCATCAATATTAACATCAATCGCTGACAATTCAGTACACATTTGACGAGGTAGAGGTGATCATTATCTAAAATCTCTTTCCTAAAATGTGACTATTATCTGGGAAGAAACATGTAATGGGGAATTAAGATATTTCCATTTCCAATAGCTGATCCTACCTGAATCTTGTATAAAGCCTTTGCATTCAGAGGCAAAGATCTCTTATTTGTAATATTCCATCTCACACTAAGTGGCCTTGGATTGTTCCAGTATTTTGAAAAGCTACTTTCTTCATTTCCTCCCTTTCACCACAAATGCAATAAGATATCAATACGCTGTACCCTGTATTATAAATGTGTTTGGAGGCAGGTCTCCAGTCTGATGATAGGTATCCAGAATAAAATACTATTCGGAACTGCTAACTAGTAAAGTGAAAATAAAAAAAAAAAAATCAGTAGGAATCAACATATCTTAAAAATAAAGGAACAGGAAAAAAAGTTTTATAGAACCACTTGCCACATTTTAAAGACTACGGTCAAACTGACTAGTATAACCAGGAAATTATAGATATTGATTCTTAAGTCCTTTGGTAGAATTCTCATCATTTGCCAAAGCTTCATTCAAATATGAGAGGCCACAAGACTTTGCAGTCACTGAGTAATGGTCAGAAAACTTCTATGGTATCTGAAGGGTACAGTGATTACTTTCTAGGGAAAAACAAAACCTTTAGAGCAGAGTCATCTGCTTTTTCAGAGCAGACTTCATGTCAGGTCACCTAATACTGTCCTTATAAAGTTCCAGTCTGCTGTATTAAGAAGTCTGTAAGTTTAGCAGACTGGTTCCAAATCCTGAAAGGAGAACGTCAAGGCTTTATATTGTCACCCTGCTTATTTAACTTATATGCAGAGTACATCGTGCACAATGCCAGGCTGGATGGCTCACAAGCTGGAATTAGGATTGCCAGGAGAAATATCAACAACCTCAGACATGCAGATGATACCACTATAATGGCAAAAAGCTAAGGGGAACTAAAGAGCCTCTCGAGGAGAGTGAAAAAACTGGCTTAAAACTCAACATTCAAAAGACAAAGAGCATGGCATACAGTCCCATCATTTCATGGCAAATAGATGGGGAAACAATGGAAACCGTGAGAGACTTTATTTGGGGCTGCTCCAAAATCACTGCAGATGGTGACTGCGGCCATGAAATTAAAAAACACTTGCTCCTTGGAAGAAAAGTTATGACAAACCTAGACAGCATATTAGAAAGCAAAGACACTACTTTACCAACAAAGGTCCATATAGTCAAAGCTATGGTTTTCCCAAGTCATGTATGGGTGTAAGAAGGCTGAGCACAGAATTGATGCTTTTGAACTGTGCTGCTGGAGAAGGCTCTTGAGAGCCCCTTGGACAACAAGGAGATCAAACCAGTCAATCCTAAAGGAAATCCACCCTGAATATTCATTGGAGGGACTAATGCTGAAGCTAATAATTTGGCTACCTGATGGAAAGAGCCAAGTCATTGGAAAAGACCCTGATGTTGGGAAAGACTGAGGGCAATAGGAGAAAGGGGAGGCATAGGATGAGATGGTTAGACAGCATCACTGACTCGTTGGACGTAAGTTTGAGCAAACTCCGGGAGATAGTGAAGGACAGAGAAGCCTGGTATGCTGCACTCCATGGGGTCGAAAAGAGTTGTTCACAACTTAGCAACTGAACAACAACAAATAAGTTAAATGCCAAAATTAAATTAGAACTGTCAACAATCACTTACAGATGGAAGACCAATTGTCCTTACACTACAGTAAACAGCTCTTCCAACAGGAAACTGCAGTGTTAACCCCGTGATCCGCCCGGGTGCCCCTTTTAAAAGGATACTGTAAGAATTGATTTTGGGTAACTATAATAAGAAAGAAAAATATGTAAACAAGACAGACGCAAAAATTGAAATGATAGACAAAAATGTGACTGAAACAAAAATTCACTGTCATAATAATATAAAAAATATAAGAAACTACTCTAATAAAATAGTCTAATGTAATAAAAAAATAATCAAGCTAACTTCTCCACAGTAGAACATATTTTATAGAAATTTTTCTGGAAAACATATACAAAACTAACATTCAAAGGATTTGGTAGGCACAATCCTATGTGAGAAGGATGTTTTTATTTAAAATATTAGTAGCATTAACCTTCAATACTTAATTTATATGTTATGTATTAACTTTGAATGTATCTTTTATATCTATCTTTCAGCATTTCACTGCTATTCCTTGTGGCAACCCAGGTAAGTACTACAATGGTATCTCAAAGTTTGAAATCAGACCAACTAAACCCTTAAGTTGGAGAAGGCAGTGGCACCCCACTCCAGCACTCTTGCCTGGAAAATCCCATGGATGGAGGAACCTGGTAGGCTGCAGTCCATGGGGTCGCTAAGAGTCAGACATGACTGAGCGACTTCACTTTCACTTTTCACTTTCATGCACTGGAGAAGGAAATGGCAACCCACTCAAGTGTTCTTGCCTGGAGAATCCCAGGGACGGCGGAGCCTGGTGGGCTGCCATCTATGGGGTCGCACAGGGTTGGACACGACTGAAGCGACTTCAGCAAACCCTTAAGTAGGGGCTTCCCTGGTGATTCAGTTTGTAAAGAGTCTGTGTGCAATGCAGGAAACCCTGGTTCAATCCCCAGGTTGGGAAGAGCCCATGGAGAAGGAAATGGCAACCCACTCCAGTTTTCTTGCCTGGGAAATCCCATGGGCGGAGGAGCCCAGCCAGCTACAAACCATGGGTCGCAGGAGTCAGACGCGAGTTAGCGACTAAACCTAAACTCTTAGGTGAATTGATCCATTTTACTCCTTGGGAAAATAAAGATCATACCTCCTAAGATTCTAGCTTCTAGAGAAGTTCAATGGTTTATAAAACCAGATGTATAAAACTTCATACAATTAGGCTGATTTTCACTGCGGAAATCATATGAATGCACGTGGAACTGAAGTTGGGGGTTGCCTGGCTTCCGCTCCCACTCACTCAATGTCATGGCCAGTGAACCCCACTCCTAGTGCCAGCAGCCCTATAAGGGTCTCTCTCCCCCGTGGACCCGGAATGTTCCTGGGATGGCAGAATGAAGTGACAGAGGGAAGAAGGCCACTTGTGCCAGACCAAACAAGCAAATAAACACAGCAAACTACTTTTCATCATTGCCCCAAATATCCTAAGTAGGAGAGGCATATAAACACATAGCTTCTAAATAATTAAAAGTGGGAAAGGTTCAATCATAAACTAGATAGTTACAAAGGAAACTACCTGCATGAAGAAATTGCTACAAGGCATCGAGGCAAGAAAGCTAAGTAGCATTTAGAAACAGACTACAGCGGAGCCTGCATTTCCTCCAAGGCCTGCAACAGCCGGTGGACATCCCCGCCTCTACCCTTGGCGCTGGCTCTTCTTTAAGGCTGGAATGCCAGGGGTGCATCCTGGGGGCTGAGACTGTGGCCTCTGGAGAGTCTTCTCTCTGCAACTTCTGCTTTAGCCTGGGTCACTTGCAGTTGTACAGGTACGCTCTCATGACTCTCTCCTTCCAGACCCCACGTATCTTATGGCAAATATTTTATGTCTTATTCAGCTTGCATCACCACCAGTGGCTGACACAAGGACAATGGAAGACCAATTTTTATTCAGTTAAATAAGTCCCCCTAGATTCCAATTGCCTCATGTGTAATATTGAAGTTTTCTGTTCCTTCCAGCTTCTATAAATCTATGATGTTTTTAAATTGGAATACTGTACTCTTCCCTTAACTATTTTGCATCTATCAAAGAACAAAGCATCTTCTGTAGTTTACCTTGATTTCTCCCTTTCATACAAGCCAGTCCTGTGTGCTCACAAGAAACAAGTTTCATACACAGTAGTTAACAAAGTAGCCTCGGACATGTTTTTTATATATGGGAAAAACACAACCTTGGGTCTTGAGAAGGGTAGTCAACTGCACTCTGAGCTATGTATCCAATTTACAAAATACATACTTCAGTAATGATAATAATTCAGTTTCCATCTTCATCACTCTCTTTCTCCCCCTCATTTCCTGCACCTCCTTCTCTTTCTTGATGTTTGATCATTCATAAAAATCAAATCAGTGCCACAGAAGGACTTGACTTTTAGGGTAAAGTCATCAACATGATTATGAGTGATGGCTCAAAAGACTCAAAGACTTGACTTTGCTTGACCATGCGTGAGACCATATCTGTTAATGACGCTTTTCTTACCTTACATCTCAAATGTTCTGTAACAGTAGAGCTTTGTCACATTACCTCATCTTGTTATTAAATCTTTCATATTTTATTTAAATAATACTCTTAATTTGCATTGCTCTTCCAAGAAATTTTATTTCTTAATTTGGCTGACAGTCAGATTTTTCAAACTGTCATTATGATTTAAGAGTTTGCTGATTCTCAGTGATAATAACATAAAATTCAAAGGAAAACAATTTGATGATACTTAATAGTCTCTGATGATTCCACTAAATGTTTTACACCAGTGGCTCTGTTACCTAGTACATGTAAATACCTCCAGCAAATGACTAATTTCAGGTTTCAGGGAATGGGGATCTGATCTATTTCGTATGGTGTGTCTAGCTGAAATCCAGGAAATACGACCTACTCTTAAGACCTACTCTACCAATCTCAATTCCTTGTGTTCACTCAGTTAGTAGCAATATAAGCTCTAAATCATAAAGGCATCAGGGATATTCAGAGAAAAATCTGGATCCCAAACAAACAAACAACAAGCTACAAAGCATCTTTGGTACAAGGTGTTCCATAAGAATTAAAATGCTTCTGTACTCTGGAGTGCTGTGGCTGAAACACAGTAGAAATTATAATAAAAATCAATTACTTGACACTTTCCAAATCTCAGCTACAGTTCCATATTACTTAAATATTCACACAATTTGCTAACAAAAAGTTAACATTAAATTACTATAATTTTCATATGCTCCTAATTCTACTATTGGACTAGACATCTTTTTTTTTTTTTAAGCTTCTGTGGAAACAAGTCACCAGGGGAAAAAAAAATCTCAGACACATAAATTCATTCTACTAATCTGACATGAAATAAATACTCGACACAAATACATAAGAAGAGCAACTAATCTTTGGTTAAATATGGCTTTGAAATTGTTGAGCTGTCTCTGTTGTTGAGCTCTCTCTGTTGTGGAGCAATGCAGAAAACCAACCAACAAAGAAGGTTTCAAACCTCTATTTTACCAACAAGGTAACTGTGTTCAAGGGTAATAAAGAGATCACTAAAGGTAACACGTTCCCTTGTTCAAGGCGTCTTAAGGGGTTTATTGGGCAAACACAGGCAGATCCTAATTGTCTCTGCAGCTTCTCAAGAGACCTCGACTGTTGTAAACAGTGACATAGCATGCATGTAGTGCAAAGCATAAATGAGAAGAGAAGACACGAGGAAGCAAAATACACCTAGAGACTCAGATGGTTAGACTGAGATCCCAGGGTATCAAATCTGCAAATAAACACATGCACACACACATACACATTGCAACTGGGGCCAAACAACCCTTATAACTCAACAATTCTAACATCAAGGAGGGGCTTCTGCTAAGAAACCCTGAGCAAAGCGGACAGAAGTGAGTGAGAGCTGGACACACAGGTTTCCCGTCAGCACTGGACCAACTCTTAAGGTTTCACCTCTACTTAGCCTTCATCTGAGTCCCAGAGAAGTTATTTCAATTCCTAGCTTGAAATTAGGAAGAAATGAAAAACTACAATTTCATATTTGACTTCTGTATTCTCTCCTTCCCTAGAAACTGCCTATTATTTATAAAATTAAACAGTGAAAGAGAACCTTAATTAAAAATATTAGCAAATCCTTGTAAATTTGGGTCATTTGTTAGGTTAACGAGAAACATATTTTTCTTCATTTAGTTTCCTTAAAAGTCACTAACTTATGTCACTTGTTCTTAAATTTACTTCATCAGTATTAATTTTCATGCATTAATTTCTCATTTGTGCAATATTTTTTCTGCACGAAACTGGATTTTCAAGCCAATAGATGACAAGACTAAAACTGCCTGAAGAAAGCATCTCTAACTCAACTCCAAGTGCTACAATATAATCAGTGCAGATGATGTTTTCAGATTCCTTCATAGTCTCTTTCATAGTTTCATTCATCATCAGCTAAAAAAAATTCTCAATTGCTGAATTGTGAAGTTCCTTCTCAAGTTGTAATTAGTTTTAGTAGATTCTATTTTCCTCTGTAAAGAATTGCCACATTTTTTTTCCTTTATGCCTAACAATAAAAGTAAAGCAACAATACCCCAAAATGGTTGTTACCCCTGTTCAACTCTTTGAGGCACAGAATGAATGATAAGCTTTCAAACAACTCTTTCATGATTTAATATATAAAAAGCATAGACAGGTGGCACAGTGGTCAACAATCTGCCTGCCAGTGCAGGAGACAGGAGATGTAAGAGGCTCAGTTTCAATGCCTGGGTGGAGATGATCTCCTGGAGTAGGAAATGGCAACCCACTCCAGTAATCTTGACTGGGAAATCCCATGGGCAGAGGGGCCTGGCAGACAATAATCCATGGGGTCACAAAGAATTGGACACAACTGAGAGACTGAGAATGTGCAAGAATAGATCAGTTCAGTCAGTTCAGTCTCTCAGTCATGGCCGACTCTTTGCAAACCCATGAACCGCAGCACACCAGGCCTCCCTGTCCATCACTAACTCCCAGAGTCTACCCAAACCCATGTCCATCGAGCCGGTGATGCCATCCAGCCATCTCATCCTCTGTCATCCCCTTCTCCTCCTGCCTTCAATCTTTCCCAGCATCAGGGTCTTCTCCAATGAGTCAACTCTTCGCATGAGGTGGCCAAAGTATTGGAGTTTCAGCTTCAACATCAGTCTTTCTAATGAACACCCAGGACTGATCTCCTTTAGGATGGACTGGTTTGACCTCCTTGCAGTCCAAGGGATTCTCAAGGGTCTTCTCCAACACCACAGTTCAAAAGCATCAATTCTTTGGCACTCAGCTTTGTTTACAATCCAACTCTCACATCCATACATGACCACTGGAAAAACTGTAGCCTTGACTAGACGGACCTTTGTTGGCAAAGTAATGTCTCTGCTTTTTAATATGCTATCTAAGTTGGTCATAACTTTCCTTCCAAGGAGTAAATGTCTTTTAATTTCATGGCTGCAATCACCATCTGCAGTGATTTTGGAGCACAATAGGCTAGACCAAAAACTGTTTTAGACCAACTGAAGATTTTTATAGTAAGGAAACAGGAAAGGCGATAGACTGTCTACATCTATAGGCACCCCACCTTGCACACATATCTCGCCACACCTCTGTGGTTCTGGCCGCTAAGTAGGTCAAGTCTGCCCATCTGCCTCTAGGTTATCTTGCTTCACACTACTATAAACATTCTCAAGGAAACAAAGACCTGTTTTGAATTAAATATTCTAAAACAGTTGTATTTTAGGTTTTCCATAATCTCATGCTAATCCCAACCTGTTTATTCTTTAGAATGCTCTACTTGGGTAAATGGCACCACCATTCCCCAGTTGCTCAGGTCTAGTAAAGTACAATTTTTGGAAAGGTAAAACCATGACTTACATATAAATGTAAAATAAACATGTGCCAAAAATTTTAGATACTCAGTAATTAATGAGGAAAACAGAAAGATGTTAAAAAATCAGTTAAAATGGGAACTTGAAGAGCAAGGTGCTTAAAGTCAATTTTTAAAAGGAGTGTTACAATTGCTCTAATAGATACAAAATGAGTTACTGTCCAATGGGGCAATAAACGATACATTTTTAAATAATCTTTTCCACCAGGCAGAAAGTACCTACATCTCTACCAGATCATAATCTATATATTGACCTCTTCCTCTACAGTTATGAAATAGGTCAGAAAACAGAAAATCAAAGGACAAAGCCTATATTGAACTGAAGAAACGCCCAGTAGCGCCTGCCCATTTCTATTCTTCAGAAGACTTTTTTTGATATTCTTACCCCTTGATAATAAATAATCCCCACAAACTGTTCTTTAAACAGAAAGTCTAGCCTCATTAGTTTTAACCTCATTATTCAGAAATGCAAGCAGCAAGGGTCCTGACTAGAAATACAACTCTTCTTGAGTTTGCTCTGCAAATTTGGGGCCTTACAGTACTGAGCAACTATGAAGCACTGCAAGTTAACTTCTCTCTGCACTTTTTGCTTAGTGTCTCTTACAGGATTAGATTCTTAAATCCTCAATTATGATTTTGCTGTGAGTCTAGAAGACCAAGTCCAAAGACTTTCCCCAACAGATTTCACCTTTGTCTATGCATCTGGGTGTATTCTTCTCTTCTTGGATTCCAAAATTTTCTCAGCTCTCTAATCTGGCAGGGAGCCTCACAAGTTATGAGGCTGGCACTGTGTAAACCAGTTACTATGCCAAGGTTCTTGGGAGGACTCTGTGGGCATTAAACCACATTAAATAGTCTTCATACAGGCTTCCAAGGGAGTACCTCTCTCTAATAGTGAGTGGTTTATACTGATTCAATGACAATCACTCTCAAAAGTTATATTAGTTGCACAATTGATTTTTCCAACTATATTCTGGTAAAAAGAGGGCAAGATTCTTACGAATCTATTCACCAATAATGAGATTGCCAAGTAAAGTAACAAATATCAGTAAAATTGTCATTTCTGAATCCTAAGGGACACGTGACATCATATATCATTAAAATACTTCATTTCAGTTCACCATTCTAACATCTATTAAACTGAGAATTTGCAACATCAAGAAAGAGAAAGGGCTTCCTCGCGGAACCATGAAGAACACACATCAAAACAGTACCAACAATGTCCACATAAACGTCTCTCATCAGTTCATTCAGTCCCTGGTGATTGTCCTGCCCCACCAGGCATCGTCTCGTCTGCTGCTGGACTAAAGAAAGACCCAGAAAGCCTGCCTCTGTTGCTGGAATAGTCTGAGCATTTCTGACAGTGCCCGCGTGGAAGCCCGCGCTCAAGCGTGTCCACTGAAGAGCAGTAGGCCACAGTGCTGTACCATTCTTCCCGCAGATTCTGAGACTCTTCCTTGTGGAAAATACAAACTCTAACCTATAACTTACAGCAGAGCCATCAGGCAAGCACTAGAGAGAACAACTCTGTTTGATAATGAGACTCGTTAACTTATTATAGTAACCAATAATGTCACAATGAAGAGTAAAATTAACACTTGGGATAGAACACATAACTATTTCACAATCTTTTCCTCTGTGAGTTAAAAACGTACTAGGAACACTGACAAATATCCAGGGCCTTTTCAAAATGTGTACTGTCTATAAAATATGTATATAAGTAGATAATTTTTTGCTTCTACAGTCTTACCCCATTGAAGGCTGACCATCTTTTCATATTTGACAACTTAACCTATTCAGCTCTTAGGACAGCTTGAGCTAATTAAGAAACACAGAACCACCAAATAAACCTCATATTTTCTTCCTATCTTTCTACTTATAAAATGAAATAACAATATTTGTGATTGTCCAGAGGGCCTCTGGAAAAATATAAAGAGTTTTCAGCATAAAAGGTATCCTGAAAAAAACATTTTTTTTTCTAAATTTCACACCAAATCTAAGGAAGGCAAAATCAAGAATTGACAAAAAAGATTTTCTTAGTTAATTAAGATAGAAGCATGGGAGCATAAGAAACAATACTTATTTATTTATCAAGATTAAAAAGAAAAAGAAGGCACAAGAATATATGGAAACTTCTTCGCAAATAAGGAATCATCATTCATCATCTTTGCTGTTCTTTGTGTGTGTTTGTTATATTTTGTCTTTGTAAACAACCAAGGACATGATGAGGTCAACACAAAGCTGAGAAAATTATTCTTGAGATACAAGATCCCTGACATATGCACAAATTACTCAGCAGGAAAAGAAGAACCTTTTACCATTCCTGGTTAATCTAAGACCAATTTATCATGTTAACAGAGTGAGTTAATTTACAGCTTTGCATTTGTGCAATGCTTGCTGGTAATTTTTATGAGATTCTGCCATTTCCTTATTCTCTCTTGTGAATAATGCTATCAAAACTGAGCAAATTTTACTAAATTCAAATGTATTAAATTTAATACATTCCATTATTTCTTATCAGATTCAGATATTACAAGGCAAGGCAGGTAAAATTCAGTTCCCCCAATCAGTCTCCAACTGGCATACTCAGTCCTTCATCAACCTTTCTATGCTGGAGTTAACTAGTCCTTTAGGGAAACATTGGTCTCATTTTTTTCCTGATAAGCCAAAGAACTTAACACAGTTGTGTTTCTTTGTCATTATTGCTTCTGCTAATAATAATCTTAGTTATGACTTTTAGCAAATGTAATAACTTCTATTTCATAGAGAAGGGTGGTAGGCAGTGAGACCCGTCTGTCTGTCACACACAGTGCTTTACCAGGTCAGCAAAGCTCATAGACACATATCACACAGTTTTTTGTAGCCACATTCCTCTCTTTTATACCTTCCAAAAGTGGCAAAAGGAACACTTATTTATTTTTATTCATAAATTAAGAGTCAATTTTTTTTAATTTAAATATCTTTAGCATTCATTGTTTTAGTATCCTATTTTACCAACTGAATATAACCAATTGAATATCCAACTGATATACCCAACAGAATGCAGAGTGTCAGAGAATAGCAAGGAGAGATAAGAAGGTCTTCTTCAATGAAGAATGCAAAGAAATAGAGGAAAACAATAGAACGGGAAAGACTAGAGATCTCTTCAAGAAAACTGGAAATATCAAGGGAACATTTCATGCAAGAATGGGCATGATAAAGGACAGAAAAGGTAAGGACCCAACAGAGGCAGAAGAGATAAAGAGGTGGCAAGAACACACCAAAGAAATGTACAAAAAAGGTCTTAATGACTCAGATAATTACAATGGTATGGTCATTCACCTAGTGCCAGACATCCTGGACTGTGAAGTCAAGTGGGCCTTAGGAAGCATTAGTATGAACAAAGCTAGTAGAGGTGATGGAATTCCAGCTGAGTTATTTCAAATCCCAAAAGATGATGCTGTTAAGACGTCACACTCAACATGTCAGCAAATTAGGAAAATTCAGCAGTGGCCACAGGACTGGAAAAGGTCAGTTTTCATTCCAGTCCCAAAGAAGAGCAATGCCAAAGATGTTCAAATTGCCTCACAACTGAACTCATCTCACATGATAGCAAGGTTATGCTCAAAATCCTTCAAGCTAGACTTCAGTAGTACATGAACCAAAAAATTTCAGATGTATAAGCTGGATTTAGAAAAGGCAGAGGAACCAACGATCAAATTTCCAACATTCATTGGATCATATTACAATATACATATTGTCATGATGGAACTGCTTTCTCGTTTCCCATTTTATTGCCCACTATTCCACTGCACACTGACAGGTATTCTAATATTATGACTCTCTGTGGTCCTTTTCACCTCCCTAATTGTTATGATTCTTACTACAAATCACATGAATTATCAAGGAAAGGAGGGGAGGGGACGCTGAAGAGAGGAAAGGAAAGAAGGAACTAAAAAAGAAAAGACAAGTTGTTATTATCTAACTCATGGAAAAGGCTGGAGGAGGAAGCACCTAACTGGAAATCCAAAAGATGAAATCTCCAATGCTATAATTGACTTCTGTTTTTTTGCCTCCCGGCTGCCCAGTGCAGCACGCAGCACCCTAGTTCCTTGACCAGGGAGCGAACCCATAGCCGCTGCACTGCAAGCACAGATTCTTCACCACTGGACCAACACGGAACTCCCTATAATTGATTTTTGTGCATTTCCAAATATTCAGCTCAGCCAGACAGCTGAGAGCAACAATAAAAGAGATCTATTACAGCTCTTCTTTTTTAGTGTTCTCTTTCACAGAATGAAAAAGAGAGGAGTCAGGTGTTCTTCAATTATTTCTTTGATACCTAGGATTTTTTTGATGTCACAGTTGTTGTGTTTTGGAAACTAAATTGTGATTGATTTTTTTAAAAAAGCATTCATAATAAAGGAGTAAGTAACCAGTCAGATATAATTAAGAGATTACATCAATCTCACTCCTGTGTCTCATCAAAAGATTCTCACATACATACACAAAAGAACCACTCTTGTTATTTCCAGAGCAATTGTTTATAAACTTTCTAAAGCAGATCCCAGTTTTCCTAGGCAAAATGAAGATACCAAATATGTGAAATAAATATAAGTTATTTTTTGTTTAACACTTACTATCCTAAAAAGTAAAGAGCTACAAGAAAAAAAAACAAACAAGAATGGTTCACATTTCTATGGTCAAGAACAGAAAGTACACAAGTAAAACAAAACTGATAAGGAAACTAAATTAATATAGAAAGTTATCAAATAAAAAATCAGACTTATTTCCCTACCCCTCTGGGCAGTGTCTTCAAGGGTTAGCACTACTAGTAATTTCTTGTCATTCTGTCTAGAATAATTTTTATACATTCATCCAAATATATTTATCTCAAAGGTAATATTTTGCTAACTAAATTTATGAAAATAAACCAAGGAGAGTATAAAAAGTAAAGTTGCTCAGTCGTGTCTGACTCTTTGTGACTCCATGGACTGTAGCCAACCAGGTTCCACCGTCCATGGGATTTCCCAGGCAAGAATACTGGAGTGGGTTGCCATTTCCTTCTCCAGGAGATCTTCTAGACCCAGGGATAGAACCCAGGTCTCCTGCACTGTAGGCAGACGCTTTACCGTCTGAGCCACCAGGGAAGTCCCTAGAAGAGTACAGAGGCTGTTTTTTGAGCAACAGCTTATTATGGAGTCAAAGGTCACAGAGGACAATTGTGGACTCAAGAAATCCTAACATTCATTTTAGTCAGGTAGTTTAATTTGGTTATTTCATATTACAAGTCTGTATTCAAACACATGAGCAGGTACACTATTAATATAAACTGGTTTTAGCAGCCTGTCTTAAAAATCTCAGATACAGAAATCTGAATGAGATGTAATAAGTTTGGTTTCAAAGTCGAATTACTAATACAGAAGTTGGATGAATTCTTTACTTGTGAATGTAATTCAAACAAACAAAAATGCTCAGACCTTCGAGCAAGCATTAAGCTAACATTTTACATTCACTTTTTGTTGTACTGCTCACTAAGGTGTGCCAGAGGTCAGCAGGTCTACTTGCTGCTCACCTGGGAAACAGAAACCTTGCTTCTATGCTCAGTGCAATCACAGCCTCACAATTTGCAATACCTTTGATTACTTGCCTATGTCTCCTCTCATCCATTTCATCACGCCTCTGTTGCAACAAATAGCATGGAGAAATGCTTTCAGTTCCTGTTACATACACCATGTTCGAGTTCCCAGTTCTAGGGATTAGAGTCAGCCCTCCGCTACCCTGCAGAAGGAAATGGCAACCCACTCCAGGACTCCGGCCTGGAGACTCCCATGGCCAGAGGAGCCCGGGAGTCCACAGGGTCGCAAAGAGTCGGACACAACTGAGCGACTCACTTTCTGCTACCCTTGCGACTCGGCTGGTAAAGAATCCACCTGCAACACGGGAGACCTGGGTTTGATCCCTAGGTTGGGAAATCCCCTGGAGAAGGCAAAGGCTACCCACTCCAGTATTCTGGCCTGGAGAATTCCATGCTGTCGCAAAGAGTCAGACACGACTGAGCGGCTTTCACTTCCTGCTACTGTAGCACCAAATAACTGTCTGTGGAGCAAAACGTGTTGATCGCTAGAAAGTGCCCCAAATATTCCCCTATACACTCCCCCTCAACTATTTTCAGAAAGGTCACAGCATTTCTATCCTAAAATGAAGAACTATCTGAGTCTACAATTAAGAAGGAGACTCGAGGTAGAAAATGACAGCACTACGTAACTCAAGACTAGAGCATCAAACATGACACCTGCCTACTCGGCAAGACCAAGCCAGCTTTCTCCTAGAAGCTTCAAAATGCTCTGCCTTAAGAACATACTTTATACCACATTTTCATAACATATATTCTCTGCCCTGAGACTTTACATTATGCTACATGAGATTCCAACGGTCAGTCTCCCTGTATTTACAAGAATTCTTTCTATATGCAACTCTTCTGAGGAAATTAAAGTCTTGGTTATCTTTTAGGCTAAAAACTCATATTAATACTGTGTGAGGAAGCTCCTTTTTACCAGTAAGCACTCATCTCCTGGCTAGGCTCACCATGAGCAGGTACAAACATACTCCAGCTAACTTTTATCTGTTGACTTGGCTAGGCGGTAGTGTTCAGTTGTTTGATCAAGCATTCATCTAGATGCAGCTGTGAAGATTACTTTGTACTTGTGATTAACATCTGCAATCAGCTGATTTTAACTAAAGGAAACTATCCTCTACAGTGTAGATGGACCTCCTACAGGCAGTTAAAGATCTTAAGAGCAAAAACCGTGAGATTTCCTGGAAAAGGAATTCTGCCATAATTCTGTCACATAAAATTCCTGCCTGAGTTTCCAGCCTGCTGCCTACCCTAAAAATGTCAGACTGGTCAGGTCTTGTAGCCATGTGAGCCAATTCTTTAAAATAAATCTTATTATATCTCTCTTATTGTATATATCTAATCTTGGTTCTGTTGCTCTGGAATCCCAACTGATACACATATCAAGTCTCTGTCAACAACATACTCAACACATATTTATTGAGGGCATTTATGTGTCAGATATTGTTCTAGGTGGGATTCCCAGGTGGCTCAGTGGTAAAGAATCCGCCTGCCAAAGTGGGAGACCTAGGTTTGATCTCTGGGTCGGGGAAGATCCCCTGGAGAAGCAAATGCCAACCTACTCCAGTATTCTTGCCTGGGAAATCCCATGGACAGAGGAGCCTGGCAGGCTACAGTCACAAGAGTTGGACATGACTTAGTGACTAAAGAACAACAACTCTTCTAGGTGATGGGGATATAACAACAGAACTGACAAAAGTCTCTATGCCACAGAGCTCATACTTTAATTGTACTGAGATGAGAAGTAGAACTGTTAGGTAAAGTGACCATGTGATTTATCACACAATCCAGGACACTTTAAGGGTGAAATGGGGCACAAGTAATAATTATGCCAGGACAGCATGCCTAAACCATAAATTTCCTGGACAAATCAGCCTGACACAGATATCCTTAACCTTTGGTAAACTTTGGGCCCATCTTCCCCAAAGGACAATGTATCTGGTTAAGTATAGAAAGCCAAACAAGTATATAATTAATCAAGGTTGAGTCATAGACCTACAAGGATCTCAGATTCATAATGCCATGGGTTCATATTCCAGTTATGCCTAGATCAATTACATATTATACAAAGCATTCAACTTTTATGAGCCTTAATGATTCCATTTAGGAATCTATATATTAATGAGAACTAATGAAAATCTGTAAATCATGTATGAAAGGAATTGTGACATGACAGACATTCAATAAAGAATATACAAAAATAGATTAGCAGTATTCCCCGGTGGTCCAGTGGTTAACAGTCTACTTGCAATGCGAGGGAAACCAGCTCAATCCCCAGTCTGGGAGGGTCCCACATGCGTCGAAGCAGCTAAGCCCATGTGCCCCAGCGACTGAGCCTGAGCTCAGCTGCCATCAAGGCACAACTACTGAACCCACACGCCCTAGGGCCTGTGCCCCACGAAAGAAGCCACCGCAGGGAGGAGCCCGCACACAGCAAGGAAGAGCAGCCGCCACCCACCACAACTAGAGAAAGCCCGAAGGCAGCAACAGAGACCCCAGGGCAGTCAAAAGTAAATAAATAAGTAAATAAATAATTTTAAAAAATAGATCACCAAAATAAGCAAGGCTGGGGATAGTTTTGCTTATAAGTCTTTCTATTTTCCTTGACCAATAGGCCCTGGAATGAGATAATTTTATTAAAATGCAACAGTAATAATGACATTACAACCATGCTATAACACTTGTGAGCATGGGCGTGCATGGCTGACTACATCTGCCATTTATCACTTATAATATTGCTAGAAGTTACTCTGGATTCACATTTCAAATGTCTACATTCATGAAACTGAATTCTACACCAACACACACTAAAGTGGAGGCTGACTTAAGAGACCTGCCAGTTCTCCACCCTGGCTCGGAATGGCTGCCAGGAAACAGTGGTGAGGACACTTTCTCTGAAGAGTGACCACCTAAGCTAAAACAGCTATAAACACGTCATAGCATTTTTGAAGCTGGTTTGATAACTCCTTGCTGTTGCTATTTAGTCACTAAGAGAGTCCTGTCTGACTCTTTGTGACCCCATGGACTGTAGTTTGCTAGGCTCCTCCGTCTATGGGATTTCCCAGGCAAGAATACTGGAGTGGGTTGTCATTCCCTTCTCTAGGGGATCTTCCTGACCAGAGATAGAACCCGCCTCTCTTAAATTGGCAGGCAGGTTTTTTACCCCTGAGCCAGTAGGGAAGCCCTTGATAAATCTTTATTCACAGCTAAAACCTCAGACTGAATACTGGACCATGCCCACTAGCTATCTGCAAAAAATATAAAATAACCTCTGAATATGACCTCAAAAGTAAGAAAAACCCTCCTTTCTCTCCCGTTTTTTTCCTACTGGCTTATTGCAGGGCCCCATGACCTTACTCTATTTCCGTGGGGTCCTCCCAATACAGGTGTGAGTCAAGGAGATCTACTAGGAAAATGATATCCTAATTCTGAGAAAGGATGGATGAGGTTGCTGACTTGTAAGGACAGCTGGGATGTGACAATCTTTTCAGAATGCAAAGTCCTAAATGATGCCAAGCTGTACAGTCCCTTCCATTATGGCAGAGATAGTAGCTGGGGTGGAGGGGAGCAGGAGATCTAAGGAGAGGGAAGATCTGAGTCCCAGTGCCTTTTCCCCACAGGCAGGAATGTCCAGGGCTTCCTTGTCCTACACACACAATTAACTGCTATTACTGGCATCACCAACTCAGTGGACATGAGTTTGAGCAGACTCCAAGAGATGGTGAAGGAAAGGGAACCCTGGCGTGCTGCAGTCCCTGGGGTCGCAAAGAGACACCACTGAGAGGCTGAACAATAACAACAACGTAGGGTTGACTTACCTTTCATCATTGTTAGCGAGTCCAGGCTCCCTCTGGTGTGATACAATAGGCTGACGGATGAGAGACAGTTGTTCTGGCAAACAATGAGACTGTATTCAGACTCAGAGGCCAACAGAGGAAAGTCTCAAACACTTTGTGGAGGTCAGGATGTCAGGTTCTAGTATAAAACAGAGAAGGGGAGGAGTTGAGGGAGTAAACTAAAAGGCCACAATCTTGCAAATCTCTCCTGGAAAGGCCAGCCTCCAGGAGGGGAGGGGATCCCTTAATCTCTTTTTTTTTATAACCATTGACAGGTGGGTAGGGTCAGATTATTTTCCTGTGAGAAGGGCAGGGGGGCAGGGTTCCCTGAGGCAGGTCATTAGGTATGATTATAATAACAAAAGCAAAGACAAGCAAAGGTTAAAATCAAAGAAACAGATCCAACATGGAGTTAGAATTGGCACTTTCCTGCCAATCAGGAAAATAAGAGATCATTCTGTAAAATGTTCTAATTGTTATTTACCCTTCAAAATTTCTTTTCAAATCTGATTCATTAATGAGAAAAACTTTTAATGTTTCCTTAATAAACAGAAACTCACATTCTTTCCATACTAAAAGAATGTTCTAGTCTTTTAATAAACCCAAATATGATTTTCTAACCAATTCTGTATGTATAATTATTATAAAATAAATTTAAGTAATTAAAATGCTATTCATCTTTTATTGAAGTAAATTTAAAAGATGATTTTTTAAAACTCCACAGAAAATGTTTCAAAAATAATAAAAAGATACAGAATTTATTATTATAATATGTAAATGATTTTGGCATTCTTACCTAAAGCGAAGTTGTTAGGCCTTAAATCGTTGATCTCATTTTTATTGAATGAATACTATCTGACATCCATTTGGCTAAAAAAGTACAATCAAATTTGGATTAATTCATGGATATTTAAAAATTTCCTTAGTAGATTGTTGCTTAACGGTTGTAATCTGGTGATGGTGGTAGTGGTTTAGTCACAAAGTTGTGTCAGACTCTTACCACCCCAGGGACTGCATTCCACCAGACCCCTCTGTCCATGGGATTTCCCAGGCAAGAATACTAAAGTGGGTAGCCATTCCTTTCTCCAGGGGATCTTCCCAACCCAAGGATCGAACTTGAGTCTCCTGCATTGCATTCCAACATTTAAAAAGGAAACAGAAGGGACTTTTTTGCCTCCTGAAACTTTACTGAGTAGCTTATACATTTAGTCATATAGACATAGTCATATCTTCTTTATTTTTGAGTATTTACAAAGAGGAAGAATACACAAATTAATACTAATTAGCAAGTAAAGAAAGAAAGAAAGTGAAGTCACTCAGTTGGGTGCAACTCTTGGCGACCTCATGGACTGTAGTCCATCAGGCTCCTCTGTCCATGGACATTTTCAGGCAAGAGTACTGAAGTGGGTTGCCATTTCCTTCTATAGGGGATCTTCCTAACCCAGGGATCGAACCTGGGTCTCCCAAATTGCAGGCAGACGCTTTATCATCTTAGCCACCATGGAAGCCCCAATTAGCAACTAAAGCAAAACGTATTGTCCCTTCAGTCAACTCAGTTCAGTAGCTCGCTCAGTCGTGTCTGACCCTTTGCGACCCCGTGAATCACAGCATGCCCAGGTCTCCCTGTCCATCACTAACTCCCGGAGTCCACCCAAACTCACGTCCGTCAAGTTGGTGATGCCATCCAGCCATCTCATTCTGTCGTCCCCTTCTCCTTCTGCCCTCAATCTTTCCCAACATCAGGGTCTTTTCAAATGAGTCAGCTCTTTGCATGAGGTAGCCAAAGTATTGGAGTCTCAGCTCCAGCATCAGTCCTTCCAATGGAAACCCAGGACTGATTTCCTTTAGGATGGACTGGTTGGACCTCCTTGCAGTCCAAGGGACTCCCAAGAGTCTTCTCCAACACCACAGTTCAAAAACATCAATTCTTCTGTGCTCAGCTCTCTTTAAAGTCCAATTCTCACATCCATACATGACTACTGGAAAAAAATACCTTAGCTTTTATGAATGTTCACATGGAATTTACTCCTCAAGAAAGTTTAGTAAGTTACAGCGTTGAGAAAATTATTTTAATTTTATGGTTATAACAGAAAAAAAAAAATATATATATATAAAGGAATTACAACAAGCCCCTTCGGAATTCAACTACAAAAAGGATAGATTCAATTACTTGGGAGGTCTTTTGTGCTTTGAGATAGATACAAAGAAAATGAGAGGCAGACTTGGGTCATCATTATATTAAGTTGTAATCCCATATGGATTTCCTCCTCAAAGCTTCAGCAACAGTTCATTTACACTGACTATGAGCTGCAAAGCAATAATTACGAACACACATACACTCATAAATGAGAGATAACTAGACTGAGTCAAGTGTAAACTGACTTTTAATAATTCACTAATAGTAATTTAGAATATTAGTGGCATGACACAGTGTACTCCTCAAGGTCCATATATACCAGGAATTCACCTTATGGATTAAAAAAAATCTCACTATTAAAAGGCATGTTAGGCTCAATTAATATAAATTCTTCTTGAACAGGAGAGAGTTCAGTATCAACCTATATCATTCTAAATGCTAATCTACACTCAAGCTTAAAAAATATAAAGTAGACTCTACCCTTAGAATAATACCCAGAACATAGCTAGGATTTGCCAGCAATAGCTATTGTATAAACTTTAACCTATTGGCAATTTTTCAGCTATGAATGTCAGAGTTAACTTAAGAGGAAGTAAGAACTGAATTAGGATATAGATAAGCACAATTCATTCTCAGTATTTTTTCAAATTAGTTGATCATGAAACATACCAGGAACTTTAAGATCTTTATCAGTCTAAGACCCTAGGCAGTGACTACCAATGAAATGAAGCTGACAGACAAGATGGAAAATATTGGCTATTTATGTTTTCTGAGGGCTTCCCTGGTGGCTCAATCAGTAAAGTGTGTGCCTGCAATTCGGGAGACTCAGCTTCAATCCCTGGGTTGGGAATATCCCCTGGAGGAGGAAATGGCAACCCACTCCAGTACTCTTGCCTGGAACATTCCACAGACTCAGGAGCCTGGTAGGCTACAGTCCATGGGGTGGCAAAGAGTCAGACATGACTGAACGACTTCACTCACTCACTCACTAACTCATGAACTGTGACCTGGTCTTGCCCCAGAAATTCAGATTCCAGTGAATTAACTCATTACTTCATTTTACATCCTGTTACTTAAGCTAAAAGGGTGAGTGTCATCTATGATCCTCTCGTTCACATGCCCTCCATATGCATCATCACTTCTACTGTTTCAGAGACTAAGCTCAGTCTGCTCACCATACAACAGGCCAATAAATCTAAGAGGTGCTGAGAAAAGAAATATGACTTCATTCAGAAAGCTGGCTGACCAAGAAGATGGCAGACTAATGTCTCAAAATAACTATCTTGTCAGGGTCTGGATGCCAGGTTCTTTTATAAAATAGAGAAGAGGGAAAACTGAAAAAGTAAAGACCATTATTTTGCAAATATCTCCTAGAATGGCCAAACTCAGGGAAGTGTTAGTCACTCAATTCTGTCCTACTCTTAGCGACCCCATGGACTCTTGCCTGCCAGGCTCCACTGTCCATGGGATTTTTCAGGAAAGGATGCAGAAGATCATTGCCATTCCCTTCTCCAGGGGATCTTCCCACCCTGATCAGGAACCCAAATCAGGGTTTCCTATGTTGTACGTAAGTGAAAGTGAAAGAGTTAGTCATTCAGTTGTGTCCTACTCTTTGCAACTCCATGGACTACATGTAGCTCTCTGCTCTCCTCTGTCTATGGAACTCTCCAAGCCATTCCCTTCTCCAGGGGAACTTCCCAGAGGTGAAACCTGGTAGGCAGGGGATGTGTTCATCTCTTTACACAGAGGGGCAGGGTTCCCTGAGGCTGGTCATTAGGGAGGATCTGTGTTAATCTTCTCAGGCAGAGGGGCAGGGTTCCCTAAGGCTGGTCATTATGTATAATAATAAAAGCAAGGTAAAAGCAAAGTTTAAAGTCAAAGGAACAGATTCATCAATGAATCAGAATTTGGCTCTTCCCTGCAACACTACTGAATTGCCTTCTCAATATTAGATCTGACCTGTTATCACCATCTTCGCCACAGAAATCCAGTACAAGTTCCTAAAAGCTTCCTTTCATCCTTACCTGTTCCCTTTAACCCTTTAACCCTGCCTTCTTTAATTGCACTTCTCACTGCAACCAAGGTATTTGCCCTGAAGAGCACATAATGCCACCACAGTCCCCACCCAGCTCTACAATAGTTTACGTGCCTCTTCATAGGCATTTAGCTCCAATTCAGGTAGCTTAGTGGTAAAGAATCTGCCTTCAATGCAGGAGTAGTTGGAGGTATGGGTTTAATTCCTGGGTCAGGAAGATCTCTGGAGTAGGAAATGCAAACACACTCCACTATTCTTACTTGGCAAATTCCATGGACAGAGGAGTCTAGTGGGCTAGAGTCCATGGAGTTGAAAAGAGTCAGCCAGGAATGTTCAATGAAGCACAGAGTCCTTCCACTATCTGGCCCCTTCTGACATGGTCCAACCTCAGCTCAAACACTCTTTCTTCCCTTAGCATTCTGGCCACCCTGCCTTTTATCAGCCCCAGACATGCATCCCCAGGTATTTCTCCCAACACAACCTTTGGGCAGGTTCTTTCTACCCTTCTTCAGATACTTGGTGTTGTTTTGTAGTTGTTAGGTCTTGTTTGATCCTTTGCGACCCCATGGACTGCAGCATGCCAGCCTTCTCTGTCCTTCACCATCTCCCAGAGATTGCTCAAACTCATGTCCATTGAGTCAGTGATGCCATCCATCCATTTCACCCTCTGCCACCCTCTTCTCCTCCTGCCTTCAATCTTTCTCAGGATCAGGGTCTTTTCCAATGAGTTGGCTCTTCCCATCAGGTAGTCAGAGTATTGAAGCTTCAGCTTCAGTATCAGTGTTTCCAATGAATATTCAGGGTTGATTTCCTTTAGGATTGACTGGTTTGATCTCCTTGCTGTCCAACAGACTCTCAAGAGTCTTTTCCAGAATCACAGTTCAAAAGCAGAAGTTCTTGATCACTCAGCCTTATTTACCATCCAGCTCTCACATCTTTACATGGCTACTGGAAAAAAACCATACCTTGGACTAGATGGACCTTTGTTGGCAAAGTGATGACTCTGTTTTTTAATATGCTGCCAAGGAGCAAGTGTCTTTTAATTTCATGGCTGCAGTAACTATCCACAGTGATATTGGAGCCCAAGAAAATAAAGTCTGTCACTGTTTCCATTTTGACACCATCTATTTTCCATGAAGTGGTGGGACTGGATGCCATGATCTTCACTTTCTGAATGTTGAGTTTCAAGCCAGCATTTTCACTCTCCTCTTTCACCTTCATCAAGAGGCTCTTTAGTTTCTCTTTACTTTCTGCCATTAGGGTTGTATCATCTGTATATTTAAAGTTGTTGATATTTCTCCCAGCATCTTGATTCCAGCTTGAGCTTTATGGAGGCTGGCATTTCACATGATGCATTTAAGTTAAATTGATATATTAAGTTAAATAATTAGGGTGACAATGTACAGCTTTGACTGACTCCTTTCCCAGTTTGAAAACAGTCCATTGTCCTGCAAACAGGTTTCTCAAGAGGCACACATCTACATTCCCTTCTTCTATCTTTTTATTGTTAGTTCTGAGGTCAGCTTTACTGGCACTCCCTCAGAACTCCTTTCCTCACACTTCCTTATAGACCTTTGTGACATTGCCTACACTTGTCTTGGGTTTACTTCTGTTGCTCCTTGAAGACGGGTACTGTATTTCTGACATCCCTGTTCATATCATACCCATAGCACCTGGTACAGTGTCTAGCAATGGAAGATGACTGATAAATACTTTTTGAAAATTAGCAAGAATGCATGAATGAGCAAAAGAATGAATATGTTGATACAATTATCCATAGTTGATTATCACATCCTTGACACAGCCAGTACTATAGAACAGGGGTCCTCAAACTTTTTGGCACCAGGGATTGGTTTTGTAGAAGACAACTTTTCCACAGATGGGGTGGTGGAGAGGTGGCGATGATTTTGGTGTGGTTCAAGCGTGTCTCATTTATTGTGAACTTTACTTCTAGTATCATTACATAAGCTCCACCTCTGAACACGAGGCATCAGATCCTGGAGGTTGAGGACCCCCGCTATAGAAGATTTAGTTTCTAATTCAACAGAGATTTGTTTGGTGTGCATGACATTATGTTTATTTGATAGGTATATTTGTTCAGTACTGCAAATAAATAATCAATTCTGCTGCAGTAGTAATCACACACAGGTGTGATTAAAATCCCCAATCTATACTAACAAAGCTCCTTAAAACCAAATTTGAGTAAATGAGATGGTTGAATGGCATCATGGACTCAAAGGACATGAGTTTGAGCAAACTCCGGGATCTAGTGAAGGACAGAGAAGCCTGGCACACTGCAGTCCATGGGGTCGCAAACAATTGAATGTGACTGAGCGATTCAACAACAATACAATTTATGTTAGTTCTTAATCAGCAACTATTTTTATTCCACTCATTTAATTATTCCAACAATTATTAATACTAAATTTTTAGAAAAATACAAGAAGTGAAGCAACAAAAGAGTCCTTTTAGAAGTTTTCAGGGCAAAGAATACATGCTTCATCTACTGAAAAAGCATGATGCTATCCAAAAGTTTTAGAATTGCATATAGCAAAATTCCACAATGATAAATTCCACACAGCAAATTTACTTTTATGAAAAATTTGTTAACTTGAAAAGACTTTAAAGTCAACACTTTGATGTTCTCAGAGTCTCCCTGTCGGTTCTCTAGAAGGATAGCAGAAAGGAACAGCCACCAAACGAGCCAGTCTACTGGAGAGGATCGCTAGGAACAGCACAGAGGCTGCCTAAGCAGGAACCAGACAACTCACCTGATGAACCACCAACAAGGACCACTCCACAGAACTCTGGATTTTAAGGGTCTCCTCTTTTCTCTCATTTTAAATAACAACCAACCTTTGCCTATGTTGTTTCAACTGACTTGTATATACCATTTCTTCATCAAATAAGAAAGGTGAATGCTAAGGCATATTTCCATTTTGTTTCTTAATTCATTGTTTTCTAGTTTTGCAAAATAATACATTTAAAGAAATTTCCATATGTTTCACAGTACTAGGAAATATAAGAGTTTCTACTTATTTATTTTTGGTCAGTGTTAAAGATGACGTTCAAAAGAGCATTTGAATACAGCTGTCTGAAGTGCTCCAGGAGTTCCTGAGCATTTTTACATTAATGCTCCACATTTAAGTCACTTCAAGTCAGAAATAAAGTGGATGCGTCACAAATTTATAATGCCTATTTCATGAAATATGTATCTACTGTATGTAAGTTATCACCAAAGCCTCATGAAAGATAATTAATAATTAGCTATGGTTAAAATAAGGCAGTAAGAACAACTCAAGCACTGAGCAGGAAGCCATAAAATACCATTTAGAGTTCCAACTTGGCCATGAACGCACCCTGTGATCAAGAACGAAACACTGAGCCCACTTGGACTTATGTTTTTAGAGAAGCAGGTGAAGAGTGTGGGCTGTGGGATATCACAGTCCTTGCAATGTTCCTGCTTCTAAAGATGTCTGTGATATGGTGTATTCCAGTGTTACCTGGATAAGATGTCTAAGGAGAACAGTCTTTAGTGTACAGAGAATGGTAAAGCAAGTTTTATTACTGCTTTCTTAATTGATGCAAAAATGCCCATACTTTTACATTTTCTAATATGGCATTTTTTTAAATTCCATTTTTATTAACTTTCTCTTCTCCTAAAAAAAATAAAACAAACAAACAAAAAAAAACTTTCTTACCTACCAAACTATTAGGATCAAATAATATATCTTATAAAAATATTATTTTCCTAGCATGTCACATTTGAGAATTTAACATGCAGATGAAGACTTCAAAATTATGGCCCCCACAGCAACTGTAAATCAGTGTACTGGATGCAGATATGCAGCATCTTCTTATTAACAGATATGCAGTAAAATGTATGCCTTAATATATACTGTTTATGCAGTCTACATGAATTATGCTTGCTTTGAGGGCTATAAACTTGGAGTTTTCTCCCTGAAACTTTAATTCTTAGTCATAATTTCACATTAACATAAGGCTGGAGCAACATTTTGTCAGAGTAGTTCATATATCATCACATTTCTTTGAAGGAGACACAATAACACAATAAAGTATATAACAACAGGAAATTAGAATGTATTTATTCCAGTCTACATTGAGGCATATGCCTATGGTCATCCTTTAAAATTGTCCTACGATAGGCACAACATGTTTTCCTTGGGTAGAGAGATAAAACAGTGATGTCCTTGCTTAATATCAATATTAAGCTATAAACACCATATGAGGTTAAAACTTCAGAGTGTGATTTTTTTCACTAAAATCCTAAGGGCCTATGTTTTAATTTCTAGGTTATATATAAAGTCTATGGCATTTATATAAGCAGAAATTAGTGCTGGATATCCATGTCCCAGAGGGCTTCCCTGGTGGTGCTAGTGGTAAAGAACCTGCCTGTCAATGACGGAGCCATAAGCAGTACGGATTCGATCCCTGGATCAGAAAGATCCCCTAGAAGAGGGCACAGCAATCCACTCCAGTATTCTTGCCCGGGAAATCCCATGGACAGAGGAGCCTGGTGGTCTATGGTGCATAGGGTTGTACAGAGTCAGATACCTCTGGAGTGACTTATGAGCACAGCTACATGTTCCAGAGGACTGATTCCAAACTGTTGCTGTTCAGTCGCTTAGTTGTGTCCAACTCTTTGCAACTCCATGGACTGCAGCACGCCAGGTTTCCATGTCCATCATCACCTCCAGGAGTTTGCTCAAACTCATGTCCACTAAGCTGGTGATGCCATCCAACCATGTCACCCTCTGTCGTCCCCTTCTCCTGCCTTCAATCTTTCCCAGCGTCAGGGTCAAATGGACCTAGTTAATTTGTGAATGCCTGATAGTCCAACTCCTGGCCTGAAATCTGAAGCTCTGTTGTTAGCCCATATGAATACAGCAAACAAAAACCAAACAAACAAAAATTCTACAGGAATCTGGAAAGTCAACTATTACAGTGGAATCAATCACTCATGCTGCTACAGAGACAGAGTAATGGAGCAAAGTGTTGAGATTATGGGAAATTGGAAATGCCTTCAGAGGGTAGGTCCTCTGACCAAAAAATATGTTCAGTAAATTATTACTTGTAATTAGTAACAGTACTCTGCTTAAGGAACTCCATGATGGTGATGTCATAACCATATCCAAGAACTAATTTCATGTGTTTAGAGAGTTAAGATATGAAAGATATTCAGGTTATTTATGTAATTCACATTTAAATCTAGATTTTGGCATATTATCTACTACAATTAAACAAATTAAACTTAGTAAATTAAAATGACTGAAATCAATAATGTAAAGAAAATAAATAAATATATTTTAAAAAAATGAAGGCTATTTCTCAGGGACTGAAAAAAAAAAAAGATAAGACATGATTGTGCTGCAGGATGGTGTTGAAGGTATGTGTGTGTGTATGTGTGATCTCCTTGTCCATTCACACATGGCAGAAATGTCATGTGCAATTATTTCTCTAAAAAGAGCTTAAGAAATAAAGGCAAGAGATAGCCAGAAAAATGATCCATTTAGAAAAATACCCTTGCAATAAACAGCACTTTGTATTTCAAAAAAAAAAAAAAAGAAATAAAATGACTGAAAGAAAACATCTGCAAAATACCTATGGCAAAAAAGCCCCCACAGAAGTGAGTGAGGGACTCTCGCTATCGTCTGTGGCCCTGAGCACTCTCACCGTAAATCCACTCTCCTGTTACAGCTCAGTCACCTGGGGGGTGTGGTAAGGTCCAGAGTGCTGGGCCCAGCGCAAATGCCAGGCTATTACGTGACACTATCATTTGAACATTTCAGTTTCGGCCACTCCAAATCTTAAATGATATGTGTTTCCATCTCACATAATTATCAGAAAGAGATGATGTACTTAGTAAAATTTTAGAATTCAGGGAAAAAAAATACTAACATAAAATACTATGAGAATAATTTTGAGATTTTGAAATTATTTACATAAAGAATGCAACATTTTGCCAACTCTTGTGACAAAATCAAACACTTGCATGGTATATCACTCTTAAATACCACTGAAATTTAACCAGGTGCATTTAAAATTACTACTTTCCACATTGGTTCCATAGTTACTCACTATTATACACTACTTACAACATACTATATTGATTTAATGATTTTTTTAGTGGACAGGGACTGCATCTATTCATCTTTCTTCAGTCAAGAATAGCTCTTTATACAAAGATATTCTTAAGAAAACTCTTGGGAAGAGCCTGTGCTGTGTTGTGCTGTGTTTATTCGCTCAGTCATATCCAACTCTTTGTGACCCCAGGGATTGTAGCCCTCCAGATTCTGCCATCCATGGGGATTCTCCAGGGAAGAATATTGGTGGGTTGCCAGTATTCAATCCCAAACCAGGGATTGAACCCGGGTCTCCCATATTGTAGCCAATGATAGCAATGTAATATCTACTTATAATAAAACAAATTCAGCACTCATTGCCATCTAAACCATATACAAGATAACCTTATGATTTGAATGTAAATCTCTACACATTTCATTCTCAGTAAACTGACTGACAAGCAGGTATTTAAGATATCAAAATCACATAAACCACCTGGATTGCAAGTACAACTCAGGACAAATTGTACTTCGAGGAGCTTAAGAAAAAAAATTTAAATAGGTAATTGCACTTAAAAGTTTTTTAGACATTTAAAACAAACACAGTCTTATTACTTTTTTGATGGAAAATACAATGAATAGTATGTTCTATGAAGATAGGTAGGCAGGTAGATAAATAGAGATGTAAATATATGCCTACATGGATACAGGCAAAGAACCAAGTTGTAAGAACCTTGAAAATTCTCTAAGTTACATACATGGTTAGTGACTTTAAAAAAGTATAACTTTTTATGGGTTAATCATTTATAATCTCTTACATCTTTATACTGTAGTAGGAAGTTAAAGTGTTAAAATATCTTCCTTAGTTATGTGAATTCAAGGGACAGCTATTCTGCAATTGTAACTAATATTCTTTTTTAACTACACTTAAAATGTATATACTTTATGCCTTTCTTCCTTTAACATAAATACACTGTTCAGTCAACTTCCTGATTTACATTTTTAAAGTGTATATTGGAACAGGTTTCATTCCGGTTTGATCTGTGACATAGATAACACTGTAAGCTACTTTACTACATTGCTTCTTAAAAGCCATTTCCATTCCTGCACAGTATACAGATTAAGAAAGTTACACATAATAAGTAATGTGCCACTGTAATTTGAAAATATTCATCTTGTTCACGTTCTCCAGCTCCTGCTAAAAGATTTATAATACAACTGAAACAGGAATTGATGAATTCATCACTGTCTGGGGTATTTTGATCATAATCAATAACATAATTTTACCCTTAGATAGGATTTCAATTAAAGCATATTTTTCAAAGCAATATTAATATAAAAATGGGGTTTAGTTTCATGAAGGATTAACCCACTGGATGCCAAAAAGGAAATCATTCTGCCTCTGAAATTCTGTATTAGAAAAATAAATCAAAACAAATTCTCCTCTACTTCACATTTCCCAAAAGTACATTTCATAGAAAGTTACATTATTATATTTTCATCATGGAAAATGAAACACAATATACTTTCATAAAATAATAGAATCATAAACGGTTTACCAGGCAAAAGTGATGATATGCCCAGATACACTACACTGCTCAGATAACATGGATTTTATATGCAAAGAAAACACTTTCACTTAGAATTAATTTGTTGTATCATTACTAAATATTAAAAAATCCTATGAAATCCATGCATGGTATAAAAAATACAATATATTTTATGATTATCCTCTTATTCTCTTTTATTTTTTCCTGCTCTATTAGAATGTCCAAAGAACTATCAACTACAAATTGGCACTTACCAAGAGCATTGCCAATGACTGAACAACTAAGTGGGTTAACTCCCACTTCCAAAGGCCCCTAAACTGGACTGGTCTATAGAGGGGCCTGCTGACCTCAAACTCACCTTAAAACAATGCTCAAACAGAGGAAACTACACTACACTAGGACAAGGAGACGATATCAAAAGTTTACAGCTTGCCCAAGATGCTGATCTGACTTGCATGATCATTTATAATGTTTTCCTGAATCCTTGGACCTGTGCCTAGCAATCAAATGCTTTCTATCAGGGACGTGATTCTGTGCTACTTTAAAACTCAATCCAACTGTTGGGTTGTGGCCAATTACCTGTGTCTACTACTTCTGGGTTATCTTGGTGGATTGGGTAGGGCTTGGTGGATTGGATCGCTAGGGCTCTGATTGGATATCCCCTAGGAAATTTATTTAGATGAGTGCTCATTACTATTCATTCATGTTATTACTAGATGGGATCCTCTTACCTGGCCAATTAATAATACCTGCTCTGATGTTGGCCATAGATTTAAGTTTTCTCTTAGGGTTGTTCACACTCAATTGGAGTGACAAGCTAAGTCTCAATAAAAAATTAGCCTCTCATCTATTAAAAGGAAAACTCCCACAGTTATGGGGAGGATATACATAGTTAACACCAGGCTATGATCATTTAAGTTTAAAAATTCCTATATGTTGGAAATAGTTAAATCATACTAAGAATTATCAACCTGGTAATTATGAGACAAGGATGGGTGCTTTATGAACTATGCCTACTATTACACTTAGAGAGAGTGATTGGTATGGAATTCAGTGGATTTGTGGCACTAATTTATGGCCTTGATATGTACATGGATGGATACAAAGGTGTAACCTGGGATTCCCATGAATTTAAGGTCATACCCGACAAAAAATTTAGAGGTAACCCTAACCAATCTACCACTTGTATGATCTCAATGGGTCAAAGATCTGTATTCTACTGGTATGACCATTTAGCAGCTTTGTGTGTGTGTGTATGTGTTCCTTCATCAGGGTTGAAGGATGTAATTGGCCATATCAAAGCCTTAACAACTTTCATAAGCTTTAAATGATAGTAACCAAGCTGATGCTGAAGCTGTAACTCCAATAGTTTGGCCACCTGATGCAAAGAACTGACTCACTGGAAGAGACTGTGACGCTGGGAAAGATTGAAGGTGGGAGGAGAAGGGGATGACAGAGGATGAGATAGTTGGATGGTATCACCGACACAATGGACATGAGTTTGAGTAAGCTCTGGGAGTTGGTGATGGACAGGGAGGCCTGGCGTGCTGCAGTCCATGGGGTTGCGAAGAATCGGACATGACTGAGTGACTGAACTGAACTGAACAACAAAGGCATTTGCTATCTGCCTCTAAGGAGACTGACTCTGTGCTGTGATAGCTGGTGACCTTCAACAGTCCCTGAGGGAGTTGGGGTGGAATGAGGCACTCTGTGCTCCAGGGAATCTGGTGGGACAGGTCTTTAGACAGTTGGATATTTCTAGGAACAGATTTTATGATCTCAATCCTTGCATCTCCTCATATCTAGAGGAACATCCAGTCCCATCACTTCATGACAAATAGATGGGGAAACAATGGAAACAGTGAGAGACTTTTTCTTCCTGGGCTTCAAAGTCATTGCAGCCATAAAATTAAAAGATGCTTGCTCCTTGGAGTTCATGATGGACTGGGAATCCTGGCATGCTATAGTCAATGGGGTTACAAAGAATCAGACATGACTGAGCAACTGAACTGAATGGTTTTTCCAGTAGTCATGTAAGGATGTGAGAGCTGGACCGTAAAGAAGGCTAAGAGCTGAAGAATTGATACTTTTAAACTGTAGTATTGGAGAAGACTCTTGAGAATCCCTTGGACTGCAAGGAGATCCAACCAATCAATCCCAAAGGAAATCAGTCCTGAATATCCATTGGAAGGACTGATGCTGAAGCTGAAGCTCCAATAGTCTGGCCACCTAAGGCAAAGAACTGGCTCACTGGAAGAGACTGTGATGCTGGGAAAGATTGAAGGCAGGAGGACAAGGGGATGACAGACGAAGAGATGGTTGGATGGTATCACTGACTCGATGGACTTGAGTTTGAACAAGCTCCAGGAGTTGGTGATGGACAGGGAAGCCTGGAGTGCTGCAGTCCTTGGGGTCTCAAAGAGTCAGACAGGACTGAGCAATTGAACTGAACAAAGAAAAGCAATAAATCCCTTCATGGTGACATCATATCCTCATGACTAACAAAAAACCTTTTAAAAAATGAGTGCCTAATGTTATTGAACTCCCCCTTCACCGAAACCTAATATAGTGGCCTTCCCCTACTGCCGCTTTGGAGCAGTCTCTCAGAGCTATCTGAGATACTGCATCCCAGGCTGCAGTCCTCATTTTGCCTCAAATAAAAAAGAGCCACGTGTACCCCAATGTTCATTGCTGCATTGTTTACAATAGCCAGGACATGGAAGCAACCTAGATGCCCATCAACTGACGAATGGATAAGAAAGCTGTGGTACATATACACAATGGAATATTACTCAGCATTAAAAAAAATTTCATTTGAATCAGTTCTACTCAGGTGGATGGAACTGGAGCCTATTATCCAGAGTGAAGTAAGCCAGAAGGAAAAAC
>ML663573.1:10115476-10348533 GCA_007570785.1 Antilocapra americana
AAAAAAACAACTTAACTCGCAACACTCAAGCTGTGCATCTTTTTCTAGTCAACAGTTATGATGATCGAGGAAGCGACCCAGAGTGGACTTCCTTCCTTCACTGGATTCCAAGAGGACCCGGAGCTTTGGTACCAGCAGTGGCCTCTTGCGCCTGTCGGCCTCCTTGGCGAGTGCAGACAAAATTGGCTAAGTCTCTCCTAATTCTTAAATCTCCCATATTGGTTGAGATTCTGAGTTTTATTTGGTAGTGGAGCAGGTTACCTGCCCCCTCCCAGTAGGAAAGATACTGGGGGGGAGAGAGGGTGGGTGAAACATCCAAGGCATACCCACTCATGAGTCTAAACACTAAGTAGGACTCGGTTGAAAGATACCGAGAAATTCTCACCCAGTCAAAAGATACTGGGTGGGGGGCTGGCTAAAAGATGCTCGGGGAACTACCCACCCAGTGGAACGGTATTGGGTTGGGGGGCTGGATTAGGAAATAATTGAGGAATACCCAGGGCTTGGCTGAAATATGCCAAGGTCACTCTGTAGGGAACTGAATGGTCTTAACTGAGTGGTTAAGAGGCTGATCTGACACTTTTCCTCAATTTGACTGCTATTATAGAATTTGCCAGGGTTAAAAATGAGGAGAATCTATGAGAACTTTGCTCCGAAGAAAAGGGACAAGATTTCTCCCAGCCAGTTTAGGTTTCCTCAGGTGACTGAGAAGTTTACAGGAATAATGGAGGTCTAGTCCTCATATCATGCAGTGGTCCCACAGGGAAACCCACTCATTAATTAAAATACTTGCTCATCCGGGGGTCGCACATAAGGACTGGCCATTCAGCGACCTGAGCAGCCACGGTGCTCTTAGATTTCCCGAGGCAGAATCCGAGACACGTGAGATGAGCTGAAACAGCTCTGGGGTGACTCCTGGCAAAGTTAAGCAGCACATGGGCCCGCTACACAAGTTCACTGGAGTTTTATTCCTGACAAATTTAGCTTAAAATGGGAAACAGAATCTCTCAAAAACAGAAGCAAAGTGGTGTCAGAAAGCCAGCCTCTGACTAACGCTCCAGCGGGATTCACGTACGGCGCTCATAGCGGCAAGTGCCTACTTAACTGGAGAGACCTCAACCTAAAATGGCCAAACTGGGCTTCTTTTGACATTCCAAGGTTGATATTTTTGCACACACAATTAGAAAAGGCTGGTAGTGCTTACTTTGATTGGTATCTAGAAGATTCTCAAAGAGGAAACAATACTTTCTTTACAAGAAACCAAGAAATTACTTGAAACTGTATCAGAACTAGAAAAGGCCGCTAACACCGACTCTGCCAAGTCACGGGTCTAGCGGGACTGGGAAGTCACGTCTGGTGTTTCTGCCACTTGGCGTCTGATTTCTGGGTGTCTCTTTGCCTTTTGTTTCATTGGGAATGGGACTCCCAGCTGGCCAAGTTCTGGTCTGGTCTGGTTTGAGCATGCGGACATCTAGTGCAGTGTGGGAACTGCTCACTGTCAGGCTCCACACCCCGCCTGGGAACCCCTGGGAAAAAATGTTTTGAGAGCACTGGTCAATCTATGGCTATGATCCAATGATAAGAAAAACGCCTAAAAATATTAGATCTTTATTGACACAGGATAGGAAAATGGGCTGAAGTTCCCGTATGCGCAGGACTCCCTCCTATAACCAACAGCCTGGGGCTCACCAAACCAAGACCCTTACTTCCCCAGAGGGACAATCCCTGCGGGGGCCAATCTGCCCTTGCTATCAGGGCCAAATTGAGCACTGTCTGGTCTAGATTTTGGCTATAAACCTATGACCACAGAAAATTACAATTTTTGACAATATGGTCAAAATAAATATTCTTTAGACTCCAGAGAAATCTTGAAGAAAAAAAAAAATCTCTTTAAGAATTCTTGCCCTGAGGAAATAACTCCTATACCTTTAGACCAGAGCTCTCTGGATCACTTATCTAGACCCCCTCTAATTCCTGAAACAAAAAGAAAAAAAAAAGGAGCCTTTTAAAATCTTATTCCAACCACTACAACTAGTGAGTTTTCTACCGTGGTATCTGATTCATAACTGCCCTTGGAAAACAAAGCTATAGGATCTCTTGTTCTGTCTGTTTGGAGACATGTATGTCTCAGCGTGTGTCTTTGTTTTTTGGATAATACTGCTGATTGCTGAGGTCAGTTTGTAAATCACTGGCAAAATGAAAAGACAAGTTACTGAATGGAAGAAAATATTTACAAATGATATGACTGGTAAGAGGTTAATACCCAACATCAAAAAATAGCTCATACAACTCAGTATCAAAGAAACTAATCAACCCAATTAAACAATTGACAGAAGAACAGAACAGACATTTTTTGAAAGAGGAAATGCAGATAGGCAACAGGCATGTGAAAAGATGCTCAACTTTTCTAATCATGGAGGAAAAGCAAATCAAAACCACAGTAAAATATCACCTCACACCTGTCAGGCTGACTATCATCAAAAACAAAAGCAAATGTTGGTGAGGATGTAGAGATAAGAGAATCCTCATACAGCATTGTTGAGAATGTAAATCGGTGCATCCACTGTGGAAAACCGTATGGAAGTTTCTCAAAAATCTAAAAATAGAACAACAAATGACCCAGCAATCCTACTTCTGGTTATATAGCTGAAAAAATAAAAACGTGAATACAAAAAGATACATGCACCTCTGTGTTCATAGTCCAATGTTTGTAACAGCATTATTTGTAGTTGCCAAGGTACGGAAATTAGCTAAGTGTCCACTAACATACGAATGGACAAGGAAGTTGTGGCATATATCTACATATATGTAGGTACGGAGATATATATATACATATATTTACAAACTTGCACACACACACAATGAACTACCACTTAGCCATGAAAATTTTGCCATTTGTTCACTGATCTTAATGTGGTCAGCTTCAAACTATGTACAGCCCCAAATTAAGGAATGCTTATCTTTCTACTGTATCCAATTGGTGTTCCAGGATTTGGTTCTCACCTGTTGACTTTCAAACTGAAAAAGAGATGAAACTAGGACTCTAAGAAAGATTCTAAGTGCTGAGCAACAGCATTCAACTAAGAAAAGAGAATGGTTACGGAGCACTGACCAGTCCTGATTTCAGTTTCTTACAATATTGAGTCAGAAACTCAAAGAACAAGTTTCTAATGAAACGTTTGTGGAAAATCTAATGCGTAAACACAGCAGCCAGCTGAACAGAATAAAATTAGGTGGAAACAAGAATAAACACAACTAAGTAATACTGGGGAAAACACACAGGCGCAGAGGCATGGCACTCCCACAGACAGGGGATACTCTGGGTTGATCAGGGAACCAGCAGAGGCATGATTTAGGCACAGAGGAGAACCCTGAACACAGAGACTTGTTTCCTAGAAACAAAGGGATCCGAAGTTCTGCCCTGGGACACTGGATGTTTCCTGTGCCCTAGAGGCCTATATGCAGGAAATTCAGGTTGTTAGGGATGGCTGCAGTAACAATTTAAGCAGATCTGTGTATTAGACATGCTCAGATGCACACTTGCTGAGTTTTTCTGTTCCAAAGCCTGGGGCTAGAGGAGTAACCAAGCCCAGAGAGGAGAGCCTGGAGGGACCAGAGGCCTTGCTGATGAAAGGACGGTGAAGACCCTGCATCGGGAGAACTCGACGTCAAGGTGATGTAGCATCCAGCTGTTCCCAGATGTGCCTCCACCTGAGCAACCCAGGAGCCAAGGGTTCTCTCTTATTAGCTAATTCTTAGTAAACAGCCTTTCCTGTGTCAGAATAGTCCCAAACATGTCACATGTATTTATTCTTTCAATAGCCCGGGGTGTGCATGCTCAGTTGCCAAGTCTGCCTCTTTGCGACCCCCTGGACTGTCGCCCGCCAGGTTCCCCTCTCCATGGGATTCTCCAGGCGAGAACACTGGAGTGGGTTGCCATCCCCTTTCCCAGGGGATCTTCCCAACCCAGGGACTGAACCCGGGTCTCCTACATTGCAGGCAGATTCTTTACCGTCTGAGCCACCAGCGAAGCCAAGGACTATCATACAGCACATACATTTTAACACTTGAATAAATATCTTGGGCTTTCCACTGATGTAAGGAAAATAATGAAACCTTCAAAGTACCTATAATTACTTAGAAAACAGATGTGAACCACACCACATTACTTTGAAAAAACAGAACAAAACAAAAGACACTGATATATATATACAAATGACGTTGCTATTCCTTCCAGGAAGCAAGTTATAGCACCCAAACTTCCACACGGCCCTTAGGAGATTACTCATAGTAGGGTGAAATGTTCTGGAAGCTGAGGGAAGCAGAGGAAATAAGAATATAACCAAACGCAGCTGGTGAATTGAGGCTGTTCACGTGGAGCAGCATTCTATAATGTTTTTATGTCACAAATAAATTTGGGATTAATCATTTTCAGAAACTGAAATCTTTGTACAAACTCAATAGCAAAATTATGTCAGGTTTTAAAAACAGAAAACTCATTTTTAGGCTAGTTAGTAACTATGTTAAAAGCATTACATCAGGGAAGTAATACAGAGGTTTCTTGGTACTATGAGGTACCTGGTACCCATAATCTGCACATTAAAATTTAACAAGTAAGCACTTATATAATGAGGCCAACCAGATTCAACTAATCCTCATTTCTATAATAAACAAGCATTTGAATTTACAGGTGGAACATTAAAATGAGGTTACAAGGTATTCAGAATTATGAATTTCAACCTATATTAAGAAGAGTGAACACATCAGGTTACTGCTAAACTCCATCTAATTACTTACAAATTAATCAAGGACAATAAAGGAAATTAGCATCTGAAAGACACTCATGATAATACCACTAAGAACTGTCAAGCCTCAATTATCCATGCTAATTAAGAAAGCTGGCTAATCCTAAACAGTGGATAATTTAACAGTTCTTTTTACTGGCACAGATTATATTTTGTGTGTGACAGATCTAACTGAACATTTTGCTTTTCTTAGTTCAAAATGAAAACTAAGTTTTCCTTCTTGGAAGATTATAATGCAAGTCAGCTAGGATCTGTTTTTAGTTCAAAACGGGTAAATTACAAAGTATATAATCTATACCTATAGTACATAAAATCAAAGTGCTGTTTAGAATCTTTTAGCTAAGCTTTCAAATATACATTTAATAAATGCAAGTTAAGGTACATGAATTGTGATAAAAATGAAAAAAGATTAACTTTTTTTGAGACACTGAAAGTGTCTCAAATTTAAGGCATATAAAGTGCCTTGTGAGTTACTCTTATTTCATTTTACAGATAAAATTATAGAATGTTCAAGAAGTTATAAACCGAGCTACATGTGGTAAATGAATAGGTACGCTATTCTTTGGGGCTTCCCTGGTGGCTCAGACAGTAAAGAATCTGGCCTGCAATGCACACAGGCTCGATCCCTGGGTGGGGAATATCTCCTGCAGAAGGAAAGAGCAATCTGCTCCAGTATTCTTGCCTGGAAAATTCCATGGACAGAGGAGCCTGACGGAATTCCATGGACAGAGGAGTCCATGGGGTCACAAAGAGATGGACATGACCGAGCGCCTAACACGCAGACCAGCAGTGTCTGTCTGAGCTGCCAGGGAAGCCCCGCATCACTATACCAGTTGCGAAGTACTGAGCCACCCATGGTCAAACCAACAAACGGGTGGAGAGCCAAGGCTGCACTCATCACGCAGCGAGCTCCTGCAGGGCTTGAGCGCCGAGGCAAGCGGCCTGACGGGGAGCCCAGGTGCAGGTTCAAGCTGCAGCGCCCAGAGACCGCGAGGCCTGCCCCCAGCACCACGGGGGCGCCTGTCCCGGTGATCTGAGGCTGCGATATAGGGATAACCTCGACTTGAAGCCTGTCCTAAATTGTCAACATCGCTTTAAGCGCCTTAAACCCTGCCAAACGCGGCCGACTTGTAGAAAAATACTGACGGTCACAATTGACGTCTTAGGGTGACTCAAGACTGCAGAAAGAGAAAGATACGATAGGCCCTTGAAACTTGAAGCCAGAATACAACAGAGCCTGTCAGCTGCCTTTGTCCACCTCCAGTACCTGCTTTCCAAGCAGTCACTAGGAGGGTAGGTTGATGGTGACGATGACGTTAACAACGTACTTTCACCTTTCACCGACACCACTGACTTCCTTTTCATTTGAAGGCAGATGTTAATACATATCGGCATTCCACAACCTGATACACTAAGGCCTGAAGAGGTTAAACAATTGACCTAATTTATACAAGTAGCTGGAAGAATGGGTTTTCCAATCAAGTCTCTAAATCACTAAAATCGACACTTTTTTTTTCCTGCTATCCCATCTTCTCCACAGCCAAGGACACCCTACATTATCTTAGAAGTGTGAAATTTCTACTTGTGAAACTAAATTATGTGTATTATCAAGTAAATGTATTTTTTTACATGTGTTCACATCTGAAATATATTAGTAGTAACAAATTGTCAGAAAATATAAAATGACTAGCAACAAGGCAGTCAAAAACATTAAAAGTTGTATCTTCTTGAATTACAAATCTCTCCATTTAAAAATATTATGCTTCAAAGAGGACTCTTTATTTAGAGGTCTGAATAGTAAGCTAAAATTTAGAATAAAGAAATTCAGATTTAACTCTTTGTTCTTCGTATACAACATGCTTATTACAATATCACCTCCTAATTTGAGGAAACTACTCCTGTTTGCAACCTCTTTCCCAATCTATGGCATTATAAGCCTTACACTTAGTTCTTTTCTGTACACCACAGAATTTCTGGATGCCAGTAATTCTCAGTTGCCAAAAGAGATACTTGAAAACATGAGTCATCCTAGATTCCTCTTTCATAAGTTTGTTTTTTTAAATTTATTTATATTTAGGTGTGTGCGGACTTTGTCTAGCTATGAAGAGCAGGGGGCTCCTCTCTAGCTGCAGCGCGCAGGCTTCTCACTGAGGCGGCTTCTCTTCTGGCGTTCGGGCTCTAGAATGCAGGCTCAGTGGTTGGGATTCAGGGGCTCAGTGGTACCGGGCATGTGGAATCTGCCCACACCAGGGATCACACCTGTGTCCCCTGCACTGGCAGGCAGAGTCTTACCCACTGCACCACCTGGGAGGTCCCATCCCAGAGTCTTAAATTAGGAGTGAGCTACTGATTTAAGAAAAATAACTTGACTGGAAAATGGTATGAGCTGATCGGCCTCTGTTCCTTTGGTATTTGTGCCTGAGGTGGCACCATGAAGAAGGATCCTATCTTCCTGGGGTATGAATGAATTTATCTGGGTTTTAACACAGGCTTTTCTGAATCGATGACTCCTCTTAGAGTACATTTAGGAACGTCCCTCTTCATATACAAGGGACAGATACATTTTATCAAGTTGTTGATTAAAGAAAATCAACTCAGAATAAAATTATCATATTTTAATATAAATGTAATATAAATTTGGAGGAGGAAATGGTAACCCAGTCCAGTATACCTGCCTGGCGAATCCCGTGGGCAGAGGAGCCTGGTGGGCGGCTGCCCACAGGGTTGCACAGAGTCGGACACGGCTGAAGAGACTTAGCATGCAATATAAACTCAAAGCAAGCATGTATGTGTAAAACTTAAGGTCATAATGTTGATTTTCTGTCAGACTTTGCGTATTAACAATAATATTTGACACACAACTTAGACTTCATTCATTCAGTGTTGGCTCTTAGAAAAACAGGAGGCCTTTCCAAGAGGATAGTCAAACACGCATGTGTGCTAAGTAGCTTCAGTCGTGTCCAACCTTGCGACCCCACGGACTGGAGCCCACCAGGCTCCTCTGTCCATGGGGTTCTCCAGGCAAGAAGACTGGAGTGGGTTGCCATTTCCTCCTCCAGGTCATCTTCTCAACCCAGGGACTGAACCACTGTCTCTTACCTCTCCTGCATTGTTAGGCAGGTTCTTTATCACTAGTCCATGTGAAGCCCATCCAAAGATGGTATTGTGGTTTATTTAGGATGCTTCTATCAAAGACAAACACATTTCAAGGAGTGATAAACCAACCTCATGAGGGTAGAGGCTGGTTCACTGGCATGGATATGCTTAGAATATCTTCATTATCTTTCAAATTCAAAAAAAAGTGTGCACTTTAATATTATACCTGAATAAAAAAAATCACTAAGGAAAACAAATACATCCCTTAAGAAGCACGTTTCCCTTATAAAAGTTAAAACAAAATAAGACAAGAATCAAATTTCCTTCCTTTGTGCTGCCAAACATTTGCACAACCTGAAATTGTCCTTGGGAAAGTGGTTAATATACTAACAGACTTAAATCTCACTTCCAAGTCCAGGTTATCACATGTATGCAAGTGTATAGACAGAACTCTATTTATCAGTTTTAGACTGCTTGTGAAAAGTGCTGAATTCTATTCTTTTGGGGGGACAGAAAACATTTATAATAGCACCAGCCTCACAGCCACATCACCTTGCAACTGGCTCTAAGAATGAAAAAAAATCTTTATGACAATAACAAGAAAATGAATTTTCATTTTCAAAGACAGTCTGTACCATCACTGGCTGTCCTGCCACCCAGCTCTTCTGAAGGCATTCAGACCCTTCACTGCAATGTCTCAAAAATCAATAGCAATTTATTCTCTCTTTGGACCCCAAGCAACAAAAGTAAATAATACTGTCACCTCCAGTCTGCCTGCAGAACATGGTCACAAAACAGCCTTGCCACTAAAATACAACCTATGCGGCTCTTTATCTATGCCGGCACTGCCGACTGTATTGGCTTTCATAGAGGACAAATACTTCAGTAGAGCCACACAAAGAAGTCAAGCTCCCATACCTTGCCCAGACTGAATGATGATGCCTGAATTAAGGAGAAATTCTGACACTGACCTAAGCTTCCTGCTTCAAACATGTGAATTTCATGAAAGAAAAAGAATTTTTTTTCCCCCAAGATTATTAAAGCTAAGGGGGAAAGTATGAGATGAAATGTATCCTATTTATAACATTTTTTCCTATGGAGTTTAATAAAATCACCAGACTTTCTGAAACAACTAGTTGAACCATATATTCTGCATCTGAAACCTACATGTGATGAATATTTATATTTGACTGATAGAAGTATGAGTCTATAATCAAACTAAGAATTAAAAATGAAAGTTCCATCTTGATTATGTTCTACAGGGTAAGTGCTCACAACATCAGGAAGGACACCACATCCACTCTGGAATATATAAGACAGAGAGTATTTCAAAGCAATAGAAGGAATCTTATGAATGATATAGTATAATCCAATCCATTTGCAGATAAAGGAAATCAGGCCCCATATCTACCACTAGAAAGCCAGTTAATAGAAGAAGCAGGACTCACATACATTTCTGACATCCTTTTCATTATGTTGCTGTTCTTATTGTTTAGTCACTAGGTCATGAATTTAACTGAGATGACCATTATATCTACTACTGTCGGTAAGAATCCCTTAGAAGAAATGGAGTAGCCATCATGGTCAACAAACGTCCAAAATGCAGCACCTGGATGCAGTCTCAAAACCAACAAAATGATCTCTGTTCATCACCGAGGCCAACCATTCAATATCATGGTAATCCAAGCCTATGCCCCAACCAGTAATGGTGAAGAAGCTGAAGTTGACTGGTTCTATGAAAACCTACAAGACCTTCTAGAACTAACATCCAAATAAGATGTTCTTTTCATTAAGGGGACTGGAATGCAAAAGTAGGAAGTCATGAAATACCTAGAGTAACAGGCAAATTTGGCCTTGGAGTACAGAATAAGCAGGGCAAAGGCTAAAAGAGTTTTGCCAAGGGAATGCACTGGTCAGACCAAACACCCTTTTCCAAAAACACAAGAGAAGACTCTATACATGGACATCACCAGTTGGTCAACACCGAAATCAAATTGTTTATATTCTTTGCAGCCTAAGGTACAGAAGCTCTATACAGTCGGCAAAAACAAGACTGGGAGCTGACTGAGGCTCATATCATGAACTCCTTAGTGCCAAATTCAGATTTAAATTGAAAAAAATAGGAAAAACCACTATACTATTTAGGTATGACCTAAATCAAATCCCTAACGATTATACAGTAGAAGTGAGAAATAGATTTAACAGACTAGATCTGATAGAGTGCCTGAGGAACTATGGACTGAGGTTTGTGACACTGTACAGCAGACAGGGATCAAGACCATCCCCAAGAAAAAGAAATGCAAAAAAGCAAAATGGCTGTCTGAGGAGGCCTTACAAATAGCTATGAAAAGAAGAGAAACCAAAGGCAAAGGAGAAAAGGAAAGATATACCCATCTGAATGCAGAGTTCCAAAGAATAGCAAGGAGAGATAAGAAAGCCTTCCTCAGTGGTCAGTGCAAAGAAATAGAGGAAAACAATAGAATGGGAAAGACTAGAGGTATCTTCAAGAAAACTAGAGATACCAAGGGAACATTTCATGCAAAGATGGGCTCAATAAAGGACAGAAAAAGTATGGACCTAACAGAAGCAGAAGATATTAAGAAGAGGTGGCAAGAATACACAGAAGAATTGTACAAAAAAGATCTTCATGACCCAGATAACCACGATGGAGTGATCACTCACCTAGAGCCAGACATCCTGGAATGTGAAGTCAAGTGGGCCTTAGAAAGCATCACTACGAACAAAGCTAGTGGAGGTGATGGAATTCTAGTTGAACTATTTCAAATCCTAAACGATGATGCTGTCAAAGTGCTACACTCGATATGCCAGCAAATTTGGAAAACTCAGCAGTGGCCACAGGACTGGAAAAGGTGAGTTTTCATTCAAATCTCAAAGAAAGGCAATGCCAAAGAATGCTCGAACTCCTGCACAATTGCACTCATCTCACACACTAGTAAAGTAATGCTCAAAATTCTCCAAACCAGGCTTCAGCAATACATGAACCGTGAACTTCCAGATGTTCAAGCAGGTTTTAGAAAAGGCGGAGGAAGCAAAGATCAAATCACCAACATTTGCAGGATCATCAAAAAAGCAAGAGAGTTTCAGAAAAACATCAATTTCTGCTTTATTGACTATGCCAAAGCCTTTGACTGTATGGATCACCACAAACTGGAAAATTCTGAAAGACATGGGCATACCAGACCACCTGACCTGCTACTTGAGAAAGCTGTATGCAGGTCAGGAAGCAACAGTTAGAACTGGACATGGAACAATAGACTGGTTCCAAATAGGAAAAGGAGTATGTCAAGGCTGAACATTGTCACTCTGCTTATTTAACTTATATGCAGAGAAACGCTGGGCTGTAGGAAGCACAAGCTGGAATCAAGACTGCCAGGAGTAATATCAACAACCTCAGATATGCAGGTGACACCACCCTTATGGCAGAAAGTGAAAAGGAACTAAAAAGTCTCCTGATGAAAGTGAAAGCGGAAAGTGAAAAAGTTGGCTTAGAGCTCAACATTCAGAAAACTAAGATCATGGCATCTGGTCCCATCACTTCATGGCAAATAGATGGAGAAAGTGTCAGACTATTTTTTTGCGGCTCCAAAATCACTGCAGATGGTGACTACAGCCATGAAATTAAAAGACACTTACTCCTTGGAAGGAAAGTTATGACCGACTTAGATAGCATATTAAAAACCAGAGACATTACTTTGCCAACAAAGGTCTGTCTAGTCAAGACTATGGTTTTTCCAGTAGTCATGTACGGATGTGAGAGTTGGACTATAAAGAAAGCTGAGCACCGAAGAATTGATGCTTTTGAAGGGTAGCATTGGAGAAGACTCTTGAGAGTGCCCTGGACTGCAAGGAGATCCAACCAGTCCATCCTGAAGGAAATCAGTCCTGAATATTCATTGGAAGGACTAATGTTGAATCTGAAACTCCAATACTTTGGCCACCTTATGTGAAGAGCTGACTCATTTGAAAAGACCCTGATGCTGGGGAAGACTGAAGGCAGGAGAAGGGTATATGTTTAGGTATATGTTTTACCTATAGGTATATGTTTTACCTATAGGTATATGTTTTACCTATAATTTAGCAATGCATGCCAACTACCATGAAATTACTACATCAAAGTAACACAGTAACTCCACTTATTAGAATTTATCTTAAAAAAAAAAAATTGTAGATGTGGACAATGGCCTAGCTACAGGAATGTTCAATGCAGTATTGTTGAAAAGAGTGAAAATCTGAAATAATCTAATTCATTAAGAGCAAAGGATTCAGTAAGTAATTTATAAACATCTATGTATATATTTTGTCATCAGTTTTCTTTTTATACTTATTAAATACAGTCAGTGTGCATCTTTTGTTTTTCCTATGGCCCTAATTTTTGAAGAAAGGGTCTGAGAATGACTACACGTCAGCCTGTAAACACTAAGTGACGTGGCTGCACTAGTAGCTAAGTAGGGCACTACGGGAACTCCCTAGAACAGGGCTCTCCCCAGGACCTTGGCCTGCTCTCCTCTGTAGAAGACCTTCAAAGAATAAATTTAATCAGAGAAGCAAGAAAACACAGAAAGAAAGGAAAACAGCCAAGCAAGAAAAAATTGTAATATCAATAATTTAGCCACGTCCTCAGGGGCTACAGAGAATATTCTGAGCCATGTCTTGTGAGCTGTTTTACAGATAAGGGAACCCCCAGCAGGTGGAAGAAGTTTACTACATGTTGACCCCTAAGCACTAGCCCACAGGCCCTTTGGAACCAGAAGGTTGATGATGGTGACTCTCAATCACTTCACCACCAACCAGTCAGAACATTCATGAGCTGATCACATACCCCACAACCCCGCTCCTTCACCCTGTCTTTAGAAACCTTCGTGGAAAAACAGAACCATTAACATATATTAGCAACTCAGGGGACATGTAGCCTAACAGAGGGATGCACAAAGTTCTTTGATATGAAAGGAGGAATTGATGAATTATCTGATGGATGGAGGTGTAGGGGAGAAAGAAAAGATAGCACAATAAAAGTGATACAGGAATTGGGATATGAAAGAGAATCCAGAGTGTGTCAAGATAGGGAAAATGGAGGTGCAAAGCCATCTCGGGCAGAATTGAGCGCAGAGGTCAAGAAACTGAGTTGGAAATAAACAGGTGCAGATAAGGGCTGGAAAATGAGTGATGAGATGCTGGTAGAAGACCTAAAACAAAACGCAATATTGTGCTGGTGTCAATTCCTGAAGGATTTCGTGCATTAAGGCTTGCCATTTAGGGTTCATCAGGTAAGGGGCAAAGGAGAGTCATCTTGGGCCAATAATGACATCAGTGTCTTAGATACCACGACTCTTATAGAAAAGAATATTGGGTTTAGAGTGGGAACAGAGACTAGAGGCCACAGCACTGATAAAGAAACCACCACGGCAAGCTCAGAGAACAAAGCCACACAGGCTGGAATAAGACAAGGCAATGGGACTGGAGGGAAGGAATCAGACACACAAAAAACTATGGAGGTGCAGCCCAAAGATCTGGTAGACAGGCCAAAGGGGCTTCACAGAGTTGATGCTACTTTGCTAGAGCAGTGAGCAGATTAAGATAGGCAATACAGAGGGAGGGCAGTGTGGAGTGGCAGAAAAAGAAGAATTTACTTATTTTAAAACTTGAGATTTTATTTATTTATTTTTTTGGCCGTGGTGGGTCTTCGTTGCTGTGCGTGGGCTTTCTCTAGTTGTGGCGAACAGGGGCTGCCATTAGTTGGGGTGCAAGGGCTTCTCATTGCAGCGGCTTTTCCTGTTGTGGAGCACAGGGTATAGCGTGTGTGAGCTTCAGTAGTTGCGGCTCACAGGCTTTGGAGCACTGACTCAGGAGATGAGGTGCACGGGCTTAGGTGCTCCATGACATGTGGGATCGTCCAGGACCAGGGACTGAACCAGTGTCCCTTGCACTGCAAGGCAGATTCTTAACCACTGGACCACCAGGGAAGCCCAAGAATTTACTTTTAAATACGGAGAATTGATATATCTCTGCAACACAAAGGAGTGATCAAAAGAAAAATAGAAATATGGCATTGTAGGTCAGACTGTAGATTTGGAAGCATTCTACACGGAGCTGGTCACCAAATTTATTGAAATCACACACAGAGAGCACTGAAAGTTAGAAGGTAACCCCAGTAAGGCCACTTATACCATCAGCAAAGCGTATAAAATACCTAAAATAATAACTAGGCAGAACCTAAGAGAAGCAAACTACAAGCTATACTAAGAGATAAATGGAAACACCTTCATCATAGAGAAAAGAGATTATATGTCAGGATGAGAGAAATAATTTGATTAAAGTCATTCATTCTCTAATTAATTTGCAGTTACAATTCTAACAAAAAACTGCAATATCATTTTGGGAAGCTTAATAATATTATCCTAAAGTCATCTGGAATAAGCATCTGAGAGTAGCTATTTTTTAAAAGAGGAATAATGAAAGGAGAACCTAACACATGTTAAAGTATTATAAAAGCACAATAACACAGTAGCAACTCATATACAGAAAGATTACTGTATTAGAAACTATAGAAATAGACACATGTATAAGTAATTATGGAAATTATAAAAACCTTGACTTTCAGATCAGCAGGGAAAGAGATAACTTAATGTGAAACAACATGTAAGAAAAGTTTTTCTTCTGAGATGGGCTGAGGAGGATGGAAGAAGTCTGAGCTTTACATACACAGAGTGGAAAGCTTCAGGGACAGAAACACAAAAGAGAGTGTTCACCTATCTCATGTTCTGGAAATGAGGGAATTGTGGGTTCCAGTGAATGTTTAATGCTAGAAGGATCAAAGAAGACACCATCAGCCGTAATGAAATGAAGCCTTTAGAAGCGGACGCGTCAAGAAGCATTACTTGACTGTGAGGATAGGAACCGCTCTTGAGAACAGATGTCTGGATGAATTTTGATGTCTGGCTTACTGGAAATGAAGAAATAGTGGAGGTAAAAAAATAAATAAAACTTTATTGTCAGGGAGTGGGCCTGCCAAGTTTAAGATTTCTAAGATGTCAGTTCTGAGAAATGGCATAATAAATCAGACTGCAGCAGTAGAAACGTCTGGCCAGGATTCTGACAGGTCAATAATGTAAGGTCTGACGTTCCCACAGGAAATGCCTAGGAATCAAGGCAGAAAGGGGATGCACAGTGAGGTGATGAAGTCCCCCATTCCTGTGGGTAAATAGATGAAGAGAAAAAAAAGGAAGTGACTGCGCTTAATATTTTTTGAGCTGTGACTAAGGTAAAAAGTCACTGACAGCCAGGCCATGAGATAGATGTGTAATTTATCCCTCCACGGTGTCCAACACGCAGCGCATGCAGTGTCAAAGAATCACCGAATAAAAGGATGCTGTAGGATGTGCTCGAAGAAACGCTGGAAAGCCAAAAGCCAACCCCCCAATCTGACCACCGGCGGAGGAGACAAAACGGATGCACAGCAGTCACAAGGGCACATGGAGGTGAGCGGGGTCACCAAAAGAGAGTGGGGCTCAAGGAGGAGACGTGCAGAAGCTCGAAAGGAAGGTCAGTGGGACAAGGATAGTTCAAGGACAGAAGCAGACTCTGTGTGACTGATTTAAACTAGGAAGCCAGGGGAGTGATGGAGAGTGTGAAATGCAGCTGTCAAGCAGATCCACATCTGTACCTGCAGCGATTTAGAAAGCATTGACTAGCTTGCAGACTTCTTTGGGAAAAAAAAAAAAAGGCTTATCTAGGTAAAACTAAAAAATTAAAAGGATTATATTTTTAAAAAGCTTTATTGAGAGGTATAACTGGCATACTGTAACATTTAACAATTTGATATGTATGGGCCTATGGATGCACCCATGAAACCCTGGTCCCTCGTGACTCAGATGGTTAACAATCTGCCTACAATGCTGGAGACCCGGGTTCGATCCCTGAGTCGGGAAGATCCCCTTGGAGAAGGGCATGGAAACCCACTCCAGTATTCTTGCCTGGAGAATCCCATGGACAGAGGAGCTTGGCTGGCTGCAGTCCAAGGGGTGGCAAAGAGGTTGGACACGCATGCATGCATGAAACTATTACCACTGGTGACATGACGAGTAAATCTCCCCCAGAAGATTCTGCCTTCTACTACATAAGCCCTCCCTCCTGCCCCTTCCAGACCAGCTCTTGCTTTCCCACTCCCATCCCTAGGCATCACTCAGTTGTTCTGTTTCTAGAGAATTTTGTAATTGCACGAATTCTTACAAAAAAAACCCAAACAGTTTATATTCTCTTTTGTCTGATTCCTTTCCTTCCATATAATGATTTTGGAAATCATTCGTATTGTTGCACTCGTAAATATTTCACTTCTGTTTATTATTGAACAGTACTCAATTGCATAGACATACCAAAACGTCTTTATCCATTTACCTGCTGATGGATTATTTTCAGCTTTTGGCCATTGCAAATAAAGTTGCTACAGATATTTGTGTAGGAGTCTCTGCATGGACATTCACTTTTATTTATCTCAGGTAAATGTCCAGGAGTGGAAAGGCTGAGTCACATACTGGTTCCATATTTAGCTTTTCAAGAATCTGCCAAATCATTATTCCAAAGGGTTTTTTCCATTGCCATTCCTACCCGTGGTGTATGTGTAAGATATTTCTGGTTGTTCCACATCCTCCCCAATACTTGGTATAACCAGGCTTTTTAACTTTATGCATTCTAACAGGTATAGAATGGCATCTCACTATAGCCTAAATCTGCATTTCTCTAACAATAATAATGTTGAGTTATGACCAACCCAGATAGCATATTTAAAAGCAGAGACATTACTTTGCCAACAAAGGTCTGTCTAGTCAAGGCTATGGTTTTTCAAGTGGTCATGTATGGATGTGAGAGTTGGACCATAAAGAAAGCTTAGCACCGAAGAATTGATGCCTTTGAACTGTGGTGTTGGAGAAGACTCTTGAGAGTCCCTTGGACTGCAAGGAGTTCCAAACAGTCCATCCTAAGGGAGATCAGTCCTGAGTGTTCATTGGAAGGGCTGATGTTAAAGCTGAAGCTCCAATACTTTGGCCACCTGATATGAAGAGTGACTCATTGGAAAAGACCCTAATGCTGGGAAGGATTGAGGACAGGAGGAGAAGGGGACGACAGAGGATGAGATGGCTGGATGGCATCACCAACTTGATGGACATGGGTTTGGGTGGACTCTGGGAGTTGGTGATGGACAGGGAGGCCTGGCGTGCTGCGGTTCATGGGGTCGCAAAGAGTTGGACATGACGGAGAAAGCTTCACACACAAAGATGCACATAGCAGTGTTATGTATAACAGCAACATGTTGAAAACATCCTAGCTATCCGAAAACAAGGAAGTAAAATAAGGTGTATTCAACCCCATGGACGGTAGCCCACCAGGCTCCTCTGTTCATGGAATTCTCCAGGCAGGAATACTGGAGTGGGTTGTCATTTCCTCCTCCAGGGGATCTTCCTGACCGAGGGATTGAATCCAGGTCTCTTGCACTGCAGGCAGATTCGTTATTGTCTAAGCCACCAGGGAAGCCCATAGAGTAATACACCAGCAAAAAATGCAGACATTTACCAAGTACAGATTCTCCTATAAGACTTCTGACTCTTTAAGTAATATGGTAAATATAACTTGGGAAAATTTGATGATGAAATAAAACTGTCATGAAGAAAACTTAAAGCTATACTGGATGTCCACTGTTGGTCTTGAGTGCACTCTCACATGTGACATTATAGACAAAGAATCTGGTTGCACATGTTCATTAGCTGTAAGTTGTTCATACCCTTGATCCAGTAAATCTCATTTCACTGAGTCAGCCAGAAGTTCTCAAACACTAATTCTAAACTCGGAGAAAGCTTCACACACAAAGATGCACATAGCAGTGTTATGTATAACAGCAACATGTTGAAAACATCCTAGCTATCCGAAAACAAGGAAGTAAAATAAGGTGTATTCAATTCACTTGGTGGATCATTATACAGGTGGTATTAAAATCTCCTTGCAAACACAATGTATGAACCCTGTAATACTAAATGAATTTAAATGGAATACAGAAATGTACAAAGAAGATCATTATAGTTACATTAAAAATGGTTCATATAATCAAATGCACTATTAAGAAATCACTATCACTAAAAACTTGAACAACAGTTTTATTGGTGCAATGAGGATACAATACATTTTATCTTTATTTTACTTTTTCACACTTAACAAATGTCATTTAATGAGCATATGCTATTTTAAGATGTAAAATATTTGATATTTTTAATAAGAGAGTCAGGGAAAAGAAATTGACTTATGCTTCTTCAGCAAGGAAGGGGAGGAGCCTAACTCATTCCAGGCCTGTGCTGTCCAACAAAGCTAGTGGAGTCTGTGCTGTTGAACAAAGCTAGTGGAGGTGATGGAATTCCAGTTGAGCTATTTCAAATCCTAAAAGATGATGCTGTGAAAGTGCAGCACTCAGTATGCCAGCAAATTTGGAAAACTCAGCAGTGGCCACAGAACTAGATAAGGTCAGTTTTCATTCCAATCCCAAAGAAAGGCAATGCCAAAGAATGCTCAAACTACGGCACAATTGCACTCATCTCACATGCTAGCAAAGTAATGATAAAAATTCTCTAAGCCAGGCTTCAACAGCATGTGAACCGTGAACTTCTGGATGTTCAAGCCGGATTTAGAAAATGAAGAGGAACCAGAAATCAAATTGCCAACATCCTCTGAATCATCGAATAAGCAAGAGTTCCAGAAAAACATCTACTTCTGCTTTATTGACTATGCCAAAGCCTTTGACTATGGGGTTCACAACAAACTGTGGAAAATTCCTTAAGAGACAGGAATATGAGAACACTTTACCTGGCTGCCTCCTGGAACAATAGACTGGTTCCAAATTGGGAAAGGCATATGTCAAGACTGTATATTGTCACCCTGCTTATTTAACTTATATGCAGAGTACACCATGCAAAATGCCTGGCTCGATGAAGCACAAGCTGGAATCAAGATTTCCAGGAGAAATATTAATAACCTCAGATACCCAGATGACACCACCCTTCTGGCAGAAAGCAAAGAAGAACTAAAGACCCTCTTGAGGAGAGTGAAAAAGTTGGCTTACAACTCATCATTCAGAAAACTGAGATCATGCTATCTGTTGCATCACTTCATGGCAAATAGATGGGAAAACAAGGGACACAGTGACAGACTTTATTTTGGGGGGCTCCAAAATCACTGAGGATAGTGACTACAGCCACAAAATTAAAAGACGCTTGCCCCTTGGAAGAAAAGCTATGATCAACCTAGACAGTATATTAAAAAGCAGAGACATTACTTTGCCAACAGAGGTCAGTCTAGTAAGTCGTAGGTTTTTCCAGCAGTCATGTATGGACTTGAGAGTTGGACTATAAAGAAAGCTGAGCACCAAAGAATTGATGCTTTTGAACTGTGATGTTGGAGAAGACTCTTGAGAGTCCCTTGGACTGCAAGGAGATCAAACCAGTCAATCCTAAAGGAAAATCAGTCCTGAATATTCACTGGAGGGACTGACCCTGAAGCTGAAGCTCTAAGACTTTGGCCACCTGATGTGAAGAGCTGACTCACTGGAAAAGACCCTGACACTGGGAAAGACTGAAGGCGGGAGGAGAAGGGGACGACAGAGGATGAGGTGGCTGGATGGCATCGCCGAAGCAATGGACATGAGTTTGAGCAAGCTCTGGGAATTGGTGATGGACAGGGAAGCCTGGCGTCCTGCAGTGCAGTGGGTTGCAAAGAGTCAGACATGACTGAGTAACTGAGCTGTGCTGTCCAAGAATGCAGTCAGTAGTGAGAGATAGCCATTTAAATTTAAATTAATTAAAACACAAAACTTAGTTCCTCACTCACACTAACTACATTTCAATTGCTTAGTAGTCATATATGGCCAGCGGCTTCTGTATCATACTGCAGACAAAACATTGCCATCATCTCAGAAAATTCTATTGGAAAGAGCAGCTCTAGATCATTTGCACGACCTCAAAGAGAGAAGGGGGGAATTCAAAGTGCAAGACTCTCTGGCTAGTTTATGCTAAACCAGCAAGTTCTATCTACTGATGATGCCTGTCCTACGGAGTGAAATACTCTATAAAATAGCTGGCTCCTGGGGCAGTGACAAATGAACTATTGATCATTACTTTATATATTTCTGCAAATTTCAGAGATTTTTTTTTTGGTGTCTAATAAATTCGCTCAAAAATCATGTGTCAGAGGTTTACAGACTTAAACAAATTGTACCTCACCCTAAAACAGAACAATTTCACCAACAAGCGGCCTTTCCAGAGAATAAACAAAAATCATTCTTGTATTGTAACAATGGCTTGTCTTGGGGAGGTAGAAACAGAGAAAATCAAAAAGAGATTTTAGAAATATTTTAAATTTTTTTCTTTTAAAAATTTCTGTTAAAAGGGACAAAAAAATAAATTCTTCTGAAAAACTAGTACTTCTTAGCATCAAAACCACTTAAGTAGATAAATATTTAAGAGTGAAAAAAAATATCTTTCAGAAAATGCAATAGTATAAATCAGTAAGAATGCAATTCACTGAATCATTAATGCAAGTTTTATCTACTGCGATATTTTGTGCAGCTGGTATTCCATTACATATTAGGCCTTTCCCAGTAGAATGTTTATTTAATTTTCTTGATTTACCCTCATCATTGTATGAAGATGTTCCAATCAATTTTAAATTAATAGGCTGACTTCATTTCGAATATGCAGACTGCATTTTACTGACATATTGTGCACACTACAAAAGGCTGATTATATTTGTTGAAGTATGCCAAGATCCACTGATTTTTCTTCAGCCTTTTCACCCTTGAGATTTAAAACTCAACTCTTTAGCCAAAGAAATTGAGCCGGCATAAACTTTAACTATTAAGATGAGTTGCATTTAAAAGTGTTTTAATTCCCCATAGCTTTCTACACAATTCAAAAATTATGTATATTTTAAAACTTACAAAATGTTCCTTAGAGTTGGGAATTTTATTCCCATAGCAATTAATACCAGTGGATAATCCTTAAAAAGTATGAACCTTAATGAGTGGCTTAAAATATGTGTTTATTTAGAGAGCCAAACAGTCAGAAAAACACATTTAGCATTTGGAGTTACAGGGGCCGGATTTGATGTCCAATTCTGCCAATTCTTGAAACCTGTTTCTTTATGGAGAAAATGGGCCTAGTAAGAAGGCATAAATTGAAGGGAGTTGTTGTAGTGATGATACAGAGCACGATCCAAAAAGTAGGCTACTTATTTTAAACTCTGATCAATGTTAACAAATAATCCATTTGAAACAAAATCAGAACAAAATAGCTACGATTTAAAAGACAGATCACAGAAAGATAACCTCCCTTTAAGTATACCTAGTATTATGAACAAACAGATCTGTGAAAAATGTAAATAAGGGACCAAGTATTTATTAAATGTCCCATTAAACAGAACATCCTGGGACTTTTCAAAGGTAACTTAAAAATGGAATTTAGACATTCTTCATAAATACACTTATCACAGAAAATAAAGAAGATCTGTAATTCATATAAATTGCATCTGTCATATTGTTAAGTCATCAGGTCCTGATATCCTCCTGCTCATGTTCAAATCCATCCCATCACTGACTACATGTGAACGTTGGGCAGCTTGCACCTCTGACCACTAATGCTGCTGCTGCTAAGTCGCTTCAGTCACGCCCGACTCTGTGCGACCCCATAGACAGCAGCCCACCAGGCTCCCCTGTCTCTGGGCTTCTCCAGTCAAGAATACTGGAGTGGGTTGCCATTCCTTCTCCAACGCATGAAAGCGAAAAGTGAAAGTGAAGTCGCTCAGTCATGTCCAACTCCGAGCGACCCCATGGACTGCAGCCTACAAGGCTCCTCCATCCATGGGATTTTCCAGGCAAGAGCACTGGAGTGGGGGTGCCATTGCCTTCTCTGGACCACTAATGCTGTCATCTGTAAAACGGGGATGATGACACCTTCATGGTGCTGCTGTGATAACCAGTGATGATGCCATGAAGACTCTCTCACAAAATATGCATCCTATAAAGTTTCAGTGAATGTCTGAAGTGATTTTAGCACTTTTATTGGATGACTGTTTATGAACCTGTCCTCCTGTGATAGGAAGAAACAGACCAAGCCAGCTTTCCGGTGTCTCTTTTTATAATGGCTCTAATCCCACATTGAGGGCCCCACCCTCACAACCTCAACTAAAGCTAACGACCTCCCAATGTCCCATCACCTAAAGGGGTTGGGGCTTCAATATATGAATTTGATAACAGTGGGACAATAACTTACAATCAATCAATGCTAAAATAAGGTCCTGAATACTTGGCAGTATATGGGAATTACTTTATAACCCTGACTAATTTACCTTCATAAAATATGATAAAAAATAAAGAGACTTAAAGCTGAGTGGAGGATGACTTAAGCTATATTCCTGAGAACATATTAAGAGCCTTTTCTAGAAGAACAGCTAGTTTCCTTCTACTTTTTCTGTATGGGAAAGAGATGAGCTTCTTCTTGTTCAGTTACTCAGTTGTGTCTGACTCTTTGTGACCCCATGGACATCAGCATACCAGGCTTCCCTGTCCTTCACTATCTCCCAGAGTTTGTCCTTCACTATATCCTGGAGGTAAGTTAACATAGGATGACTTTCAGCTAATGTTCATAAAGCATCATGCCTCTTTTTAACATGGTCATCATGCTGCAGACGTTACCTAAAATGACAAAAGAGTAATCACACTGTTGATGGTGGACAATCTGTAAGAAACACACAATTAGTCTTCTAAGAAATAATAACACTTTGCTACTGAAGACATGTATGCAAATTGTCCCACCTGTGTTACTTTTCATAGAGGCCAAACCTAGCAGGAATCTCTAATTATCATACCAGTTGGAAGGCTTAACAAGGGTGTTGCCAGCCCACAAATGCAATTTGATTCTCAGCATGCCTGCAAGAATGGCAATTTACAATCTCCAGCAATAAGGAACTAGGAATATTAAGATTTTATTAACTTATACAATGGAGGGCACATTGTTTTTAGATTAGCCAGAACAACAGAAAAGCAACATTTTGGGGACCTTATATTAATACTTCTTATTATTTGGTGCTAAATTTGGATTACAGTAATTATGGTAATGATTCTAACAGTTATGAAGCACACATACCTGTGAAGAAGGTATTTATTATAATTACTCTGTTCACAGCAGACAAATATTTTACTTAGGTAAACAGTCTGAATTAAAAATCAAGTCATAAGGTAAATACCTAAATTACAAATGGTACTGCTTTATGTATGGATGAATCTCACGGACATAATATTGACTGAAAAAAAAATCGGACATAAAAGGAAACGTAATGCATGATTCCTTTCCTATGAAGTTCAGTAACAGTCAAAACCAGCCATTGGTGTTAGGTGTGGGAAGGTGGTTACTTTTGGTGTTGGGATTGACTGGGAGAATGCATGAAGGAGGCCGCACAACTGTTAGAAACACCCTATATCTTGTGATACAGGACGAGGTGAGAATATTGGTATATGCCTATGGGAAAATCCCTTGAGCTATGTACATAAGACCTGCATATTTCACTATTTGTGTGATATAGCTCAAGTAAAATGAAAAAAAAATAGTCTATAGTATTAGGTAACTATCTAGTAAAAATGAATAACAGATCAATAGTACCAGTTAGTAAATATATAATAATCTTTTTCTTTCATAAGACAAAGTTTTCGATTTTAACTTTACTTTAGTAAATACCAAGGGTCCCCTTAGAAGGTTGTAAAACCCATCCTGTGTAGCATAGCATTACATATTCCACATTTCAGTGTGGCTACAACTCCTAATATTCCTGTCAAGATTGCCAAATAAGCTGGGTTATTGATAAAACAATTGCTACCTCTGCAAGGAGGTTTATTTGCTCTTGTTGCCTATCAGCTTAGTACATAGCAGAAAATACACTTGAAAAGAATCAAGTTCTATAAACAGGAATAAATGATTATGGAGTAGGCATCTCTATAATTGTGTTTTTACTTTTTTTTTTCCCCTAGTTGTTTCTCAAGAAGTACAGCCGAAAATTGAACCATAAAGTTTTCCTTGACAGAAAGGCATTAGCCTACCACACTAAAGCACCAAGATAGGAGAGACAGTTATTTATGAAGAAACACTATTTGCTATTATCCTTTTGAGATTCTACAAAAGGGCTAAATATTGATGCATTTCCAAGTCACCTTTCCCCCACTTCTTGTATTAACAAGCAGGAGTCTGTTTTAGATGCTCCTAATTTGTCAAGATCAGGTGAGCAGAACTGTTGTACAGAGCACATCGCTCTATTCCTACAAGGGCTCTGTAACCCTGCAGGCTATTAATAATTCATCGGTCTTTCTTAGTTCACAACAGGGGCATTACTCAGAGCATCATTCTTACCGAAAGAAGTTAACGACAATGGGCCTTCAATGCACAAGTCAAACGAGAGGACTTCTATGAATCTGTGCACAATTAAGACCTGTTAAAGAGCTCCAGTTACTGTAGCCCCTCTCCACCCACCCCTCCCCCACCAAAAATACTCAGCATTCTTCATCTATGTTTATTCTGATGTTGGGCTGATGTGCTCAGTCGTGGCCAACTCTTTGTGAACCCATGGACGTAGCCCGCCAGTTTCCTCTGTCCATGGAATCCTCCAGGCAAGAATACTGGAGTGGGTTGCCATTTCCTTCTCCAGGAGCTCTTCCTGACCTAGGGGTTGAACCCGAGTTTCCTGCACCGCAGGCAGATTCTTTACCACTGTGCCACCGTGGGCAGCCACGGTGGGCAGCCATGGAGAGATTAAATCGCCTTCCGTTTGGCTGTCCACCAACTCCTGTCACAGTATAGTCCACAAAAGGAGAGGGGGCCGGCTGGCCAAGTCGGAGCAGAGCATTTTTAGAGTTTTAAGAGTTGTATTAACACAGAAATTCTTTTAAAATCACTTCACTTTGTTCCATATTGAAACGGTCGATGCTGCTGGGTATAAACATGGTTCCCTTAACTAAATTAGTATGTTAGCCTTTCAGGCAGGATTATGACATCTATCATAACCCAAGAACTTCTGGGTTCCAGCATTATTTATTTATCAAGGAAATAGATGAAGGATCCCAATATCTTTATAACTGAGAAGAAACACGTCTCCAGGAAAAGGAGCACTATCTTTTATGGTTTTTCTCAGTACACTTAGGCCTCCTGGGTAAAATGTAAACCATTCCATAAAATTCTTCTCAAATAACAGCAGTCCCACCTCAGAAGTCTAAAAGGGAGAATTAGGAGAGAGTTTAAGATAGGAGAACAAGGTAAAGCCTGTGGCCTATGACTGAATGTCCTGCTTCTTAAAAGCATCTCAAAAACACTGAAAATCAATACCAGGTATCGTCAGGCCAAAGTGCCTATGGAAGTGTGGTCACCAATTTCAGACCAATAGCGTACGTCAGAACTCTTTTTTCTGAGTATATGATAACTCAGAACCAGATGTATTACTCCCTCTAAATGGAAGACATTCATGTTGGTTAAATCAGAGCACTTATTGTATTTTCCTGGAGACGTATTTCAGGAAATATATTTGGTATTATCTAAAATGCACTCCAATACAACTTAAGTTTCAAGTAAAATCTATGCTTTCTGTGTATCAGTAAAAAGGAACCTTGCTCTAGCTAAAAATAATACCTAAATTTTACTGAGGATTTATTATGCACCAGGTACCTCTCTAAGCATTTTTCATGTATTAATATACCTATAATGCTCATGACAATTCTATGGAGTAGGAATTATCACCTCCATTTCACAGATAGGAAAATCAAGCAGACACAGAATGCCTGAGTAATTTGCCCAGACACCCAGCTAGCAAATAACGAAGCTGCTATTCACACCCAAGCCATCTGTCTTCAGAGCCCACGGTCTCACGCTGAGCTCTCTGTCTCTTAATTTAAAGGCACTATCCGTTTACTCCATGAGAAAGGATCATTATGGAAAAGGAATAGCTTTTACTCATTAGGAAGGCTGAATCAACTTTGGGAAGGATACATCTATCCCCTACAAAATAAATAGAAATCCACCACCAAAATCACTGTATCAGTGACACTTACTCTGTTACTAGGCACAAGAGTTTCAATGACTAACAAAGAAAAGGCTTTCAGACAATCTGTAAATGCATAAAGTTACTGATAATAATATATGATAGATAACAGGTCAAACGGAGAAAAATTTGATTCTATAACTACATCTCACTTTCTTCCCTTCCTTGAAATTGATATCTTCAAAGACTCCGGTTCCTTTAAGATTCTAACCATGTTGAATCAGATGTTCATCCTTAGGGTTTTTAGTTTTTTGTTTTTAAATCAATGGAATGCCCCAAGTCAGAGTAAGTACAGTGAAGCGATCTTCGAAAACCTTGGGGTTTATCTTTATTGATAATTCCAAATTTTAAGTTCTGCTCATCTGATGATTACAGAAAATAACTACCAGGTGTCCCTCTTGTCACTGAATTTATGTCTGGATGCTGCAATAAATAGTTTGATACTTCTAACATCGTTAGAAGGATACGATGTTCTAAAAAATGGAGCCTTCCATAGCAGTACTATTATTTTGGATGTCTGCGACTGACCTCTTTCAAAACAAAAAGAACTCCACCAGAATGAAAGTAAGTTATTATTTATTTTTCTAAGCATATTATTTATTTCCTATATGTGAAAAGCATCAGATTATAAATAAGAAGTCTTTTCATAAATATCTGAAAAACGTTTGCAAATTAAAGTCATTGAGCTATTCTGTTTGTCCCAGCTAAAGATACAGTTAAAAATTCCATAACGAAATCAAAGTAATGAGAACTGACAGCCAGGAAGAATGAATATACAACCACTGTACTGACAAATGTCAGTGGTAGGTTCAGGAAGACTGGACCCAAACACTGGTCAAATCAATGAAAAGAACAGGTACATCTAAAGCAGCGGGTTTTAGTTTTTAAAATCATAAAACACAGTAAGAAGCACAATTTACATCAAGACCTGATAAATATAAATACATTCATAGGCCTCTAAGTGAAATCACAGCTTCATGAAACCATACAAACCTTCATAGATGAGAAGCTCTCTCCTTTCTACTCTACTCTTTTCTATTCTATTCCATTAAAAGATAAAAACTAGTTATAACTGGCTAAGTTCACTCTGTGAGTCACTATCAGCTCACTATTCCACACTGCAGAGCTCTGATCTAAAGGGGATGAGAAAGCCAGCACAGTCAGAAGAAACAGCGGCAGAGAAACAGGAAGTGAACCTGAGGTCGCTCAGTCATGTCCGACTCTTTGCAACCCCAGGGACTGTAGCTCGCCAGGCTCCTCTGTCCATGGGATTCTCCAGGCAAGAAGACTGGAGTGGGTTGCCATTTCCTTCTCCAGGGGATCTTCCCAACCCAGGATTGAACCCAGTTCTCCCGCATTGCAGGAAGACTATTTACTGTCTGAGCTACCAGGGAATCCCAAGGATGTGTCAGAAGAGAAATAGGAACGATCCACAAAACAGAGACATCGCATCTTCTAGTTCCCATTGCCTCCAGGAAAAGATCTATCTGAGTGAGACCTCCAGAATCATGAGTGTATCTACTGTCCCAGACTTATAGACCAAACTGTGTCCGCATGTGGTCTCATGAAAGTATGTTCCAGGGACCTCCTTACCCAGGCCAGGTACAACTGGTGAGCCACCCAAATAATCATTATGGAGCTGTAAGAATCAAAGAAGCAGTCTGTCAATCCTACTTTGGGCAATAAAGGATAATGAGAATTTAATCTTCAGGTTTTTCTTTCAACATGGTTCTGGGTCAATAGCGAACAGGTGCACCAAAGCAGTCCATGACCAATGAAGTGTTGGGAACAGCAATGAAGCCATCACCACCGCTGACGATGGTCTCTGCTCCAAACACATGAAAGGCACTCAACCTGGAAAAGGAGATTCTCGATCCAGTAGACTTCATCCCTCGGTCACCAAAATATGAGATGCCAATAACTAGCTTTTTTTTTTTTTTTACTTCTAAGAAACTTTAGTTACTTAAAACACGTGCCTCCTAAGTCGCATCAGCCGTGTCTGACTCTTTGTGACTGTATCGACTAGAGTCCACCAGGTTCCTTTGTCCATGAGATCGCCTGGCACGAATACTGGAGTGGGTTGCCATGCCCTCCCTCCAGGGGATCTTCCAGACCCAGGGATCCAACTCACATCTCTTATGACTCCTTCACTGACAAGTAGATTCTTTACCACTAGCGCCACCTAGGAAGCCCCAAAGTGAAAGTGTTAGGCGCTCAGCTGTGTCGGACTCTTTGAGACTCCATGAACTGGAGCTTGCCACGCTCCTCTGTCCATGGGATTCTCCAGGCGAGAATATTGGACTAGGTAGCCATTCCTTTCTCTAGGGGATCATTCCGACCCAGGGATGGAACCCAGGTCTCTTGCATCAGAGGCAGATTCTTATAGTCTGAGCTACCAGGGAAACCCCACATAACACAGATTCCTCAAATATTCAAATTCTCCAATTCAGATCTCAAAAATGTTGGTGCTCTCTCTAAAAGCCTAATTGCTTTTAACCTTTTTAAAAGAGCCATTTGAGGAGGTGTGTAGTGACTGAACAAATCATTCAAACAGGAGGTAAATATTAGGAATAAATCAGCTAATTCAACTTGCATATGAATTTTTAATATGACACACAAAAATTACTGAATATACAAAAAAAAAGTGTTTATTGACCTTGTGCACTTCCAGGGGTAAATACTGGAGCAACTTAGTGTTTTTAGATGTAAAAGAGGAAATACGGAGCCCTGGCAGGCATTTCTGTCAATAGCTGCAATCAGGAGCTTAATCGTGATTGTTTTTCTCATTCTACAGGCCAGAGATGAGGGTGATAATCATGGCAAGTGGCAGAACAAGAGGCTCCAGCAGCAGAATCAAGTATAAAGAATAAGCATACACGATGCATGTCTTTTACGGCAGCCGTTTAGAAACCTGCCCGCCAGCATCAGTGCTCCTGGAAGCAAAGGAACAGATGGGCACCTCTAAGCTTAGCAACCCACTCAAAGTTACTCAAAATTAAGATGTGCCATTCCTCAAGAGACATCACAGTCCGGGAAGAATTCATTTACCTGTGACTAACCTAAGAACAGTTAGCATAGTTGAAAATTATATCCCTCTGAGTCATCAGTTCAGTTCAGTTCAGTCCAGTCGCTCAGTCGTGTCCAACTCTTTGCGACCTCATGAGCTGCAGCACGCCAGGTCTCCCTAGCCAACATCAACTCCCGGAGCCCAGCCAGACTCATGTCCACTGAGTCGGTGATGCCATCTAACCATCTCATCCTCTGTCATCCCCTTCTCCTCCTGCCCTGTGACCCTTCATCCTTTAAAAAACATTATGAATATCTGGTACAGAATTTTTTAACCAGATTTTAAAATTGCTTTCATTTGATGATACTTTTTTTAATTTAATGATACATTACATGTGGAATAGTTTCCCAAAATAGTTCCAAAGCAGGTTTCATGTTAAATGTGACGTTTCAGTCCAAAAGGAATGGTCCTTATCTGGATTTTCTATGTTAGGCCTACATTCATTTTTTTATACCAAACAAATAAGATTTTGCACCACAACAATTAAGTGAATAACACTGTAGATGGATTTGTCAAGTATGCTTTTTAGCTCTAAAGCTTTGAAGTCAAATTCTAGTAACTGTCAATACGCTCCTATCACATCCATATCTGTCCTCTACACCACAAGTCAGTGTAATCTCAGATAGAAATGAGAAGAAATTGAACATATTTTATGGCTGTTCTGCTTGAGGGAAGAATAAGGTAAATCAATACTTCTTGTCATTTCATGAAAATACTGTATTCTCCAAGACATTTAGTCAGCATTTGCCCATTTAAGCAAGGACAAAAACATAAAAAAGAAAGTTTTTAACTCAAAAAATTAGCATGTCAATATTTCTGGGTCACAGAAATTGAAGTCATACCATGCATGGCTTCAAAATCTAAGTTAAATACATTCTCAAGGTTGGTTGCTCTCGGTAATGCCAACTATCATTAAGAAAACCTAAAATTTCAGGAATGAAGCGTCATATTTAACATCCTGTTATTGCCACTGAAATATTACTAAATTTATAGCCCCATTAAAAAATGCTGCCAGGACATGACTTTCTTTGTAAAATTAGATCTGTAAAAACATTCTATGTCTTTGCTCATACAGTATATTTTCCTCACTCACTGTCCCATCACTTCAACAGGAAATTTTTCTTAAAACTATACTGTTCAGTATTACTTCTGACCTTTGGAAATGGATATTTCTTGATTACTTAGCCATGTCTTCATACATTTAAAGAGGACAATGTAAAGTTGAGTCAGAGAGATTCCCGATGATCTGTCATAATTTAGAAAATGAATTCTGAGTGAACAAACTATAAGTGGACCTGAGTTATAAAATAGGTTATAACTATACAAATTAAACAAAGAATTCCCTGATGGCTCAAGCAGTAAAGAATCTGACTGCCAACTCGGGAGACCTGGGTTTGATCCCTGGGTCAGGAAGAACCCTGGAGAAGGGAATGGCAACCCACTCTAGTATTCTTACCTGGAGAATGCCAAGGACAGAGGAGATTGGTGGGCTACAGTCCATGAGGCTGCAAAGAGTCAGACACAACTGAGCAAGTAACACCTTAAGCAATATTGAGGAATATTAAAAAGTATTAATGGGAGAGAATGGATATATGTATATGTATTGCGGAATCCCTTCACTGTTCACCTGAAACTATCATAACACTGTTAATTGGCTATACCTCAATACACAATAAAATTTTTTTTAAAAAATAAAATTCTTTAAAGTCAGAGATGCAATGCCACTTTTAATTTTCAGAAGTGATTTTAAAAACGTTTTGAATAGAATGATTAATAAAATAGGACCTCTAATGAAGCAAGAAAAAATAAAGTATTAATAATAAAACATGGTAAAATTAGAAGTTCATGGAGTTTAGAGTCACAGAAACTGTAACAGAGTTTAAATCATGGCTAACAATTAGCTGCTGATTTGGGGGCAGTTGTGGCTCTCTGAACCAAAGATACACTTTTTGTACAATTGGGATATATAGAATACATGGCTATTCTGAAAATCGAATGAGCACCAACCTACCCAACCAGTGTCTGGCATAAGGTGTTCGATAAATGTTACTTTCTCTCTTCTCTTCAAATGAACTAACAAAGGTAGTGAGGACTGGAGTGAGGACAGGGGGCAATGGATTAGGTTCTAGTGAGGGGGAGAGAGAGGAAGGGGCACAGTGAAAGAAAAACATGATAGAGGATAAAAATGAAGGACACTGTATATCCCAGTAGTAAGGATTGCTAAATATCATGAAGACAAAAAATCAGGAAAACAGAGTGCTAGACCATTAAAATCCTGGCTTTTTAGGCCAAGGAGTTCAATGCTGAATCCTTAGGAATTCAGCCTATATGAGAAAAGCCCAGGCTCATGAGAGGAAAGAGAAAACAAAGCTCAAGCCCTGTTTCCCTAGTGTGTTTCTACTTAAAATTTTTGATTTAGAAGTTGGCGGATTTTTCCTCTGCCCCGATTAGGCTTTAATGACTGGGAATGGAAAGGTCTTTTGGAAAAGCATTCATTTGTTGTGAAGAAATTAGACTCTGAATTCACTGAGTTGTTTATTCAAATGATTTGTGACAGGAAGGATATTGAAAAAGATGCTCCATCTCAGAGATTACAGTTTGTTATCCATAAATATTTCAGAATGGATCTCTAAAAGGAAGGACTCTTCTAAAGTGTGCTGGAATACCATTACACATCCAAAAGTTTTAAAACTAATTCCTTAATATCAAATTGGTATTCAAGTATGTTTCACTGTCTCTTAATTTTTAAATAAAAGATCCTTTGTTCAACTCAGAATCCAGATGTTTTCTTCCAAACATCTAGGTGCTGGGGGTGAGAGGGTGGCTAATTGAGAGCACAGATGAAAAAGATCAGACATGAGCTCACAGTTATTAGTTTGGTGACTGGTATAAGAGAGTTCATTATACTACTCTCCCTAATTCTGTATTACCTTCATATGGTTGATAAAGAAAATGCTTTATACTTTCTATAGTAGAAAATAAAACACAAACAAATATCAATAGTATAAAAATAAAAATAGCTTTATTTTATTTTCTATGTATGTTACAGCGACAAAAAGTTCAGTTCAACTCAGTTCAGATGCTCAGTCATGTCCAACTCTTTGCGGCTCCATGGACTGCAAAACGCCAGGCCTTCCTGTCCATCACCAACTCCCAGAGCTGACTCAAACTCATGTCCATCGAGTTGCTGATGCCATCCAACCATCTCAACCTCTGTCGTCCTCTTCTTCTCCTGCCTTCAATCTTTCCCAGCATCAGGGTCTTCTCAAATGAGTCAGCTCTTCACATCAGGTGGCCAAAGTATTGGAGTTTCAGCTTCAACATCAGTCCTTCCAGTGAACATTCAGGACTGATTTCCTTTAGGATGGACTGGTTGGATCTCCCTGAAGTCCAAGGGACTCTCAAGAGTCTTCTCCAACACTATAGTTCAAAAGCATCAACTCTTCGGTGCTCAGCTTTCTTTACAGTCCAACTCTCACATCCATAGATGACTACTGGAAAAACCATAGCCTTGACTAGATGGAGCTTTGTTGGCAAAGTAACGTCTCTGCTTTTTAACATGCTGTCTAGGTTGGTCATAACTTTTCTTCCAAGGAGTGTCTTTAGTTCTTCACTTTCTGCCATAAGGGTGGTATCATCTGCATATTTGAGGTTATTGATATTTCTCCTGCAATCCTGATTCCACCTTGTGCTTCATCCAGCCCAGTGTTTCTCATGATGTGCTCTGCATATAAGTTAAATAAGCAGGCTGACAATATACAGCCTTGATGTACTCCTTTTCCTATTTGGAATCAGTTTGTTGTTCCATGTCCAGTTCTAACTGTTGCTTCCTGAACTGTATACAGATTTCTCAAGAAGCAGATCAGGTGATCTGGTATGCCCATCTCTTTCAGAACTTTCCACAGTTTGTGGTGATCCACACAGTCAAAAGATTTGGCATAGTTAATAAAGCAGAAATAGATGTTTTTCTGGAACTCTCTTGGTTTTTTGATGATCCAGCGGATGCTGGCAATTTGACCTCTGGTTCCTCTGCCTTCTCTAAAACCAGCTTGAACATCTGGAAGTTCACAATTCGTATTATTGAAGCCTGGATTGAAGAATTTTGAGCATTACTTTACCAGCGTGTGAGATGAGTGTAACTGTGCGGTAGTTTGAGCATTCTTTGGCATTGCCTTTCTTGGGGATTGGAATGAAAACTGACCTTTTCCAGTCCTGTGGCCACTGCTGAGTATTCCAAATTTGCTGACATATTGAGTGCAGCACTTTCACAGCATCATCTTTTAAGACTTGAAATAGCTCAACTGGAATTCCATCACCTCCACTAGCTTTGTTTGCAGTGATGCTTCCTAAGGCCCATTTGAGTTCACATTCCAGAAGTCTGGCTCTAGGTAAGTGATCACACCATCGTGATTATCTTGGTCACAATTTTTACTGTACAGTTCTTCTGTGTATTCTTGCCACCTCTTCTTAATATCTTCTGCTTCTGTTAGGTCCATACAATTTCTATCCTTTATTGAGCCCATCTTTGCATGAAATGTTACCTTGGGATCTCTAATTTTCTTGAAGAGATCTCAAAAGTTGGGCTACATCTTTTCAAGGGTTAAAACTTCTACTGAAGTTGCAAACTTGGTGAAAATCTTCAGAACCTTTCAAGTTTATGGGATGAACTTTTGTATATCCATTTTTAGTAGATTTTCAATACTTTAATAGTACCATTTCTTAACAGAGGAATCCATGTTAAAAATAAAAATTCCAGGGATGCAAGGATTCTTCAATATTTGCAAATCAATCAATGCAATACACCACTTTAACAAATTGAAAAATAAAAACCACACGATTATCTCAATAGATACAGAGAAAGCCTTTGACAAAATTTAACATCCATTTATGATAAAAACCCTCCAAAAAGCAGGAATAGAAGAAACATACCTCAACATAATAAAAGCTATATATGACAAACCCACAGCAAACATTATCCTCAATGGTGAAAAACTGAAAGCATTTCCCCTGAAGTCAGGAACAAGACAAGGGTGCCCACTCTCACCACTACTTGTCAACATAGTTTTGGAAGTCTTGGCCACAGCAATCAGAGCAGATAAAGAAATAAAAGGGATCCAGACTGGAAAATAAGAAGTAAAACTCTCTCTGTTTGCAGATGACATGATCCTCTACATAGAAAACCCTAAAGACTCTACCAGAAAATTACTAGAGCTAATTGGTGAATATAGTAAAGTTTCAGGATACAAAATCAACACACAGAAATCCCTGGCATTCCTATACACTAACAATGAGAAAACAGAAAGATAAATTAAGGAAACAATTCCATTTACCATCGAAACAAAAAGAATAAAATACTTAGGAGTATTTCTACCTAAAGAAACAAAAGACTTATAATAGAAAACTATAAAACACTGATGAAAGAAATCAAAGAGGACACAAATAGATGGAGAAATATACCGTGTTCATGGATTGGAAGAATCAATATACTGAAAATGAGTATACTACCCAAAGCAATCTATAGATTCAATGCAATTCCTATCAAGCTACCAGGGGTCTTTTTCAGAGAATTAGAGCAAATAATTTCACAATTTGTATGGAAATACAAAAAAACCTCGTATAGCCAAAGCAATCTTGAGAAAGAAGAATGGAACTGGAGGAATCAACCTACCTGACTTTAGGCTATACTACAAATCCACAGTCATTAAGACAGTATGGTACTGGCACAAAGACAGAAATATAGATGAATGGAACAAAATAGAAAGCCCAGAGATAAATCCACACATCTATGGACACCTTATCTTTGACAAAGAAGGCAAAAATATACGATGCAGAAAAGACAATCTCTTTAACAAGTGGTGTTGGGAAAACTGGACAGCCACTTGTAAAAGAATGAAACTAGAACACTTTCTAACACCAAACACAAAAATAAACTCCAAATGGATCAAAGATCTAAGCAAAAGACCAGAAACTATAAAACTCCTAGAGGATAACATAGGCAAAACACTCTCCGACATAAACCAAAGCAGGATCCTCTATGACCCACCTCCCAGAATATTGGAAATACAAGCACGAATAAACAAATGGGACCTAATTAAAATTAAAAGCTTCTGCACAACAAAGGAAACTATAAGCAAGGTGAAAAGACAGCCTTCAGAATGGGAGAAAATAATAGCCAATGAAGCAATGGACAAACAATTAATCTCAAAAATATACAAGCAACTCCTGCAGCTCCATTCTAGAAAAATAAACGACCCAATCAAAAAGTGGGCCAAAGAACTTAACAGACAGTTCTCCAAAGAAGACATAAAAATGGCTAACAAATACATGAAAAGATGCTCCACATCACTCATTATCAGAGAAATGCAAATCAAAACCACAATGAGGTATCACTTTACACCAGTCAGAATGGGTGCAATCCAAAAATCTACAAGCAATATATGCTGGAGAGGATGTGGAGAAAAGGGAACCCTCTTACACTGTTGGTGGGAATGCAAACTAGTACAGCCACTATGGAAAACAGTGTGGAGGTTCCTTAAAAAACTGCAAATAGAACTGCCATATGACCCAGCAATCCCACTGCTGGGCATACACACCGAGGAAACCAGAATTGAAAGAGACACGTGTACCCCAATGTTCATCGCCGCATTGTTTACAATAGCCAGGACATGGAAGCAACCTAGATGCCCATCAACTGATGAATGGATAAGAAAGCTGTGGTACATATACACAATGGAATATTACTCAGCATTAAAAAAAAATTCATTTGAATCAGTTCTACTCAGGTGGACGGAACTGGAGCCCATTATCCAGAGTGAAGTAAGCCAGAAGGAAAAACAACACTACAGTATACTAACGCATATATATGGAATTTAGAAACATGGTAACGAGAACCCAGCATGCGAGACAGCAAAAGGAACGCAGATGTATAGAACAGTCTCGTGGACTCTGTGGAAGAGGGCAAGTGTGGGATGATATGGGAGAATGGCATTGAAACATGTTAGTTATCATATGTGAAATCAATTGCCAGCCCAGGGTTGATGCTCGGGGCTGGTGCACCGAGATGACCCAGGGGGAGGGAATCGGGAGGGAGGAGGGAGGGGGATTTTGGAGGGGGAACATATGTAAACCCATGGTGGATTCATGTCACTGTATGGCAAAACCAACACAATAAAGTAAATAAAATTAAAAATAAATAAATAAATAAAATAAAATAAAAATTCCTAGATCCTATTTTGTTTCCTCTTCTGTATTCTATAGGATGAGCTTCTCTGGTAGCTCAGACAGTAAAGAATCCACCTGCAATGCAGGAAACCTGAGTTCGATCCCTGGGTTGGGAAGATCCCCTGGAAGAGGGCATGACAACCCACTCCAGGCAATTCTTGCCTGGAGAATCCCCGTGGACAGGGGAACCTGACAGGCTATAGTTCATGGAGTCGCAGAGTTGGACACAAGGGAGTGACACAGCATAGCACAGCGCCTTCTGTAGGATAAGTGAGGCTGTCACATCATAGCACAGGTAAAGAGAACACAGTTGAGGAAGGGAAGTCATTTTCAGACCTCGTGAGCCATGAGGACAACAGAGATTGATACATGCCTTCCGCCCTACGCTGTCTCACCTGCCAACCCTGAGAACGGCAATCACAGGAGACTCTGGGGACTTGGCCCATATCTTCAGATGTAAATACATGTTATGTTAAAGTCTTGTTGGTGTACACGAAATGCTTTCGTTCCACCACCTGAACATCTCAGCAGAGGTGCCAACAGGTTCCAGAAAAGGATCAGCTTAGACAGAGTCTCTGTAAGTGTGGCAAACCCTGCTGGTGACTTTGTCTTGCCCTCCTTGGTCACAGAATCCTGGTATACTGAAGGGTAGCAAGGGGCCTAGATTTTAAAAAACTACATTTCCCAACCAGAGGTGGCCATAAAACAGAGTCCTTGTTATTGGTGTTACTACACCATGAGTAGGCTGTGGTGAAGTCCTTTATTAGGGGATGGGTGGGACTGTTTTGCTACATTTCGCCATTAGCCCTTTGCTCCTTTTGTCTTCTTACTGGTAACTTCATGCGCTGGCTAGTGTTCAAGAGCCATCATATCAGCAGGAGGATCCCAGCTAAACCCTGATGACTCACGTTTCTTCGGCCCTTGGCCACGAAGACTATTTTTCCTCTTGCTCCTCATGCGCCCACAAGTACTTGGCCCAGGCGGAAATCCACTGACGCGCAAACCTCCTTCTCTGGCTCCCCACCTCCCTTCCCCCAGGCCATGTGCGAGGCCACCAGGCTTTCTGCTTCTCTTCACCTGCTACTACCTTCAGTCAGTTGTTCTGTATTATGTCCAAGATTTACAGCCATTTCCCTGTGAGTGAGGGGATTCCAGTAGGGTACAAATCCCTTATATTTGGAAGTAGAGTACGTTAGAACTGCTAGAATATACACATTACTATAAACAGTTTCTTGAACAGAGAGTGGTACTCATAAAACCTGATCCGCTGATGGAGTTCACAGAAACAATCCCACTTGAACGTTTTTTGAAGAGCTCTCCACTGTCCACTAAAAGATTTTGGTTAGCCATTTTACAAATATCATTAAATTACTCCTATGTATGGTTAAGGATTAAGTGATGGTTGGTATAGCCTATAGGTAGTCACTGGGATAGAAAAATAAATCAATACTTCTCAGACCATTTCAGATAATGTAAGTCAGTGGATACATTTGGACTACTAGGTGATGAACAAAGTGTGAGGAAGATATTGGGGTAGTATATAAAATCATTCTTGCCATTTAAAAATCTTATTGAAGAGAAAAAATAACACAAATATAGTAATGGAAATCAATACATAATACTAACATACGGAGGAAAAAAGACCGCTGCTGCTGCTGAGTTGCTAAATCATGTCTGACTCTCTGCAGCCCCACGGACTAAAGCCCACCAGGTTCCTCTGTCCATGGGATTTCCCTGGTAAGAACACTGGAGTGGACTGCCGGTTCCTTTTCCAGGGGATCTTCCCAACCCAGTGATCAAACTCTTGTCTCTTGCTTGGCAGGTGAACTCTTTACCCTGAGCGACCTGGAGAGCCCTAGAAGAAAAAACACATGCCTCTCCCCTGCCGAACTACTGTATTACAGCAAAATAAACAAAGCTAGGACTAGAGAAATGAATAAATCCCTTCTATACACTATGCTGAAACTCTGTATAGATAACATCTGGTCAATTATGGAATATTAGTATACACAGCACATTGGAGATCACCAATAACTTAGGCTTTCTATAGTAACAGATAATTAAAAAATAAATATTTTCATGTGTGATCTTTTCTGTCTATTTCTTGTTATATTTTTCAAAATCAAATATGAAATAAAAGCTAATTTTAGGAATAAAAATGATTCCAATGTCTGAAGTCTGAGTTATTAAAAGAATAATGAAGCCATTAACAAAAGTAAGCTGGAAGAAACTGATTTAGGAAGATGAAAAAGTGATTTTATATTTCAAGTATAAACAGCAGGACAATCCTTGTTTTTTGCGCATCATTTGCCCATCATTGCCCATCAATACCCATATAGTACAAGTGAAATAGCAGAAATTTTGATAATACAAAGATTTTGAGTATTTGCATCACAACTTCACTCACTTCCTTAACTGGGGGCCTCTAGCAAGAGTATAAGATTTGCTTTCCTTCATAGAAAAATTGTGACCACAACATCAAACTAGAGGGTTATCTTTTGAGAATTAACTGGCATAATTCAAGTAAAATACCAGCAAAGAGTAGGTATTATATGTTAATATCTCCCCCTACCGCTTTCTTCTTATTCTCGTTCTGAAACCCAGTTTTGGTTCTGTATGAGTTTCAACTTGAAATCGATTTCTTTGCTAACCATCCTTCAACATGAAATACTCACATCAATCACACATCCTTTACCTCTGTTCTTTATAAAAGTTATACATTCTTCAAGGCCCAATTCAAGTCTCATCTTTTTGATGAGTAAACAATCATTCCAATCTGTACTGATTTTTCCTTTCCTAAAATGTTTCATGACATAGGTTTCTATACAAGTCTCCCCAACTAAACACAAGCTTCTGAACAGCAAAATCTGTGTCTAGAATTGTTCTAGTTTGTAACACTGGACTCTGGCTCTCTTCAAAGATCAATAAAAAATCTTGCTGAATAAAGAAATCAGTCGTGGTAACCATTAAAATCTGGGGACTAATATTGATTCAGATATACCCAGAAAACTTAAAAAATAACTTAAGTCATTTTTCTTCAGTGTCAATTGGTGAGAAAACTGAAATTCAATATGATTATAATTGAAATGAATAAGAAAAATAGCTACTGGTTTGGCCTAAAGAGCATTGCTTAAATGAGATACTGTAATAAGATAGTTTTGTAAAAGATCCTATACCATAATATTTAGCAAATGCACAGATGGCAAGAATTAAGAATGGAAATAGACTTTTATCAGATTCTTGATATAATGCAAAGTAAGAGGTTTAAGTAACTTAAAAGTAAGTTTTTAGTATGTGATGCATTCTTTAAAAAAGTAGCTCACCGGTTCAGCATTGAATTAAACCTGTTACGGCAGGTGAAAAGGGAAAGTGTCAGTCACTCAGTCGTGATCCCACGGACTGTAGCCTCTGTCCACGGAATTCTCCAGGCAAGAATACTGGAATGGGTAGCCATTCCCTTCTTCAGGGGATCTTCTTGACCCAGGGATCAAACTCGGATCTCCTGCATTACAAGCAGGTTCTTTGCCATCTGAGACACCAGGGAAGCCCTAGGACAGCAGTAAACTACATAAACTATCCATCGTTTTAAATGTGACAAAAATAAACCCATTTATATCGGAGTCAAGGACGCCCGTGCGCCAGGCACTTTACTTAGGACTTGAAACAATGTAGTGAGCTAGCTGACTGTGCAAAGCCAAGGGCCAACAGGCGAGAGTCTGTGCGCACAACTCAGCCTTTACTACTTCAGTCATGACTTCGTCGCTGATCTCTGGGGTTAGCAAAGTCATAGCTGTATGAGGTCACACTCACATACCACACCAACACACACCACAAAATGAAAGCCAACAGAAGCTTATGACTGCATGTGGGGAACAATTTCATTTATAAACAATTTCCATGTATATTCTATTTAGAAAGTACTTAGAAACCACAGCAGAATGTCTTTGTAAAATTAAATATCCCTTGTAAATTGATGTCTTTAAAATAAAAGCTGGATATTATCTTGATTATTCTTCTTTAAGGTCAAAAAAGCAGTTTAAAAAGAAAAAAAAAAAAAACTTAAAGAACCAAAATTTTATACAGTAACATTTAGGTAAGGTCTGCAGATTAAGGAACTTCAAGTATCATACATTTTTCAAGATACTGAAATTAATGTTTCTAAGTATCTGTTACAGTATATTGATTCTCCAGTTTATTTAAAACTGTTCCCTTGAAAGAAATGTAGAGTAGTTAAACAACAAAAGTCCTCTATTTTGAAAAAAATCATTTTCCAGTCCCTCCATAGATGGCCATTGCAAAGAAGTTTAAACAATTCTAATTCTCAGCTAATAATATACAGAGAGCAGACACACACAAAAGCTTCATTTAGATAAAACAACAAAGAAAACTACCATTTCCTGATTTTCTTCCTTATCCCTCCCCACATACCACCTTGATTCTGCAAATGACAGAATAAATGAAAGCTCCTTTCTTCTACATCAACTCCTTTGTCCTCTGAAGGTTGCCTAATCATATTCATCTCTTAAAATGAAGTAAGACGCATTTCAAAAGCTGTATTCACATTAAATCAACTTTCTGATTCCTGCATTGCAGGAATAAAGCAACGTAATCACATCTTAAATTGGTTTACAGCAGGCTGTCTACCTTATCCTAGTTCTCAGGATTGATGAAATGAATAGTTTTAAAATAGCACTTTTTGAAATGACATGAGAATTAATAGTGCATAATTATCTCACTGTTGACAAGTGAGAGATGTTTAACTCCTTAAATGAGCTTTCCTAATGAATCAGTGTCAGAGAAAAGCTTCATTGCCTGTACATTGTTGACTGATATCTAGGAGGGCTGACTGAAACCATAAAGGCATACTAAAAACCAACTTTTAAAATCATTTAGGTAAAAATTTAATGATCCAAGTTTCACTTAATATTTGGCATATCTTAAGAACTTACATAAATTTCAGTAGTATTCTAGACGCTGTATTACTAGGAAAATCTTATTTTAACATTTTATTTGTCAACTAAGAAATGTTCAATCTTTCTCTAGAGTTTCAACAAAACAAACTTTAGTATTAGACTCTTTATGATCGAAAAGAAAAAATTTGAAAAGCAGCATTTAGAATGTTTCTGACATGTTTGAGAATTCTAATGAAAGATCAACCATAACACTATGAAATAAAGCTCCGTGCTTTTTAAAATGAGCTTTTAGTACATGTACAAACTGTATTACGGTGTTATTCTTACTGCATTGAACTTTACCATTTTATATTCATTCCTTGTCCCTAATTCATGCTAACTCATAGCTATACTGTTCAGTTCTGTATTTGAAATCTTGTGGGTAAAACCAAAAGATTCACATTTCTAAATACCTGGAAAAGAGAAAAACCAGTACATTCCCAGCAGCAGGGCTATGCAGATGAAACATAATATAAACCAGATTTTTTTTTTTTCCTGTATCTTTCACACATACCAACTGTCTACTTTGAGAATGTTTCCAGGCACTGGGCTAAGAACTTCCTATTTAATCCTGGAGCCCTCCTGGGAGGTGGATAACATTATCTCCACTTTAGAGATGAGGAAGGCAGGGCTTTTCCAGTGGCTCCTGTTTCACAGTCACACAGGTGGGAAGAGCGGAGCCCCAGGATAAACTGAGATGACCAGGATCCGAGACTGCAGTGGCCACAACAGAGGTGGCCCTTGAAGCCACAGGCAGTGCTGGGAGGAAGAGAGGTTTGCTTCGTAATCAAACCCCTAACTCAAGAGTTCACGCTTTCCAGTGGCGCTGGTGGTAAAGAAACCGCCTGCCAGTGCAGTAGACAGAGGAGACAAGGGTTCAGATCCCTGGGCCGGAAGAGCCTCTGGAGGTGGGCATGACAACCCACTCCAGTATTCTTGCCTGCGAAATCCCCATGGACAGAGACGCCTGGAGGGCTACAGTCCCTAGGGTCATAAAGAGTCAGACACAGCTGAAGCGACTTAGCATGCACATACTCAAAGGGTTCAGCGAGGCCTCAGGATGGATACATTTGGGACAAAATTCAGTCTTTACCTGGTAATCCCTTTAGAGAGCATCAGAGAGAAGGACTGAAGAGCTTAAAAACAGAGACTCTGAAAGTGACACAGGGAGAGCAAAGGGTGAAGACAGTGTCCCCCCAGGCTCTCAGAACAACAGAACTGCCTGAACTGGCAGTGCCCTCCATCTGGGCAAGGGGCCCAGCGCCACCAGGCGGACCATGGGAGGCTGTGGCCAGAAGGGGAGTGCCCTGGGAGGGACGCTGGAGAAACGAACTATTTCAACATCCTTTAGGAAACCAAAGTCTCTGTATCTGCATTCCTCCGCACGTACAAACCCTGCCATTTCTCCTCCCAAACCCCCTGGGAGACTGAGCATCTGCGATGAAACTAGATCACGAGCAGCCAGCTTCGGTCTTCTCCGGTCTCCAATAAAACAATTAGATACACGAGCGCTTCGGGCTATTCTAGACCCTACACCAATGCTCCCCGGACTGCTCTGCTAAACTGGCGCACCTGAAAATGTCTTCGGAGCAATGCACTCTGAGTTCCAAATGTGACATCTTCAAAATCAGCTGAGAAAGTTTAGTCAAGCTATTTTATAAATATTTGTGAACGTGTATAAACATGTTCTGAATAGAAAAAAAAAAAGCTAGATTTGATTTCCTCATTGGCAAACTAGAGGTCACCGAGGGCCATTTCGTGAAGAATATTAAATTACTGCAAAACAAAAGGACTTCATATTTTATTTATACTGCAAAAATCTACCAAGAAAACAGTATTCTTATTAACCACTTTTAAGCTATATCAAATAATTGTATTATATTTACCAAGAGTATAGAGATTTCTATTGGAAAACAAAAACATACCGGGAACTAAACCATTTCAAAGGTAAAATGTACTTCATGTATCACTTTGTAATGTCCCTTTGTTTATTTTTCTATTTGCTATCTTCAGCAGCAAAAATGGAAAATGTTAAAATAAAAAGAGGCTTTTTAAGAAGTTCTAGAAATGATCTCTTCCAGCTTTTTAATGTCTGCGATGCAAGCCCTCCGCACCCAGGCATGTCCAAGCTTGATACCAGACAAGCCCTGGCGGGTTGTGTGTGGTGAGGCCTGGGGAGCAGCTACATGCACAAGTGGGGTCAGGGGTCAGGGCCCTACTAAGCCAACCCCTCCCCTGGCCAGCCTTCAAGGGACACCCCTGAAAACTCCTTGCTCCCTAAAAGGAACATGGTTTTAGAAACAGCTATATAGCAATTATCATTTGCACTCTTAAGTGTATAGATGGAAACTTAGGCTACAGGGCTAGTCCAAATATTCTGGGCCCCAGATCCCATGGACTTGACCAGAAACACCCTTAATCAAGTTGAATCTGGCAGTACTTTAAGAACTCATGCTCCAGGTTATAAAATCTAGATACCCCTCTTCTGTACTGCCATGTAATGAGCAGTAGCAAGCCTCTCGGAGGCAAGGAACCGGCTTTTTTGAATGCTTCCCTCAAAATAATGAGGTTTGGAGAACAGCTGTCAGTCATGGAAAGGCATCAAGTGTTGTATGACGACCTCCTGAAACCTTATTCCAATAGAAAATTGGAAATTAAAATAATACAGCTAACTGCCTATAAAGTTTACAAGATTCTTATCTGCTCTGAAAACAAGAAAAGAATCGAATTATCTTCTTGGCCAGAGAAACTCGGGTTCTGTTCTGAAGGCCCTACTCGGCAACCCCAGTCAGCCCTGTAGGGAGGGAACTCCCGGGCCGGAGGAGTGGACCCTGCGGCTCCTCGCAAGTAAAGGCAGGAGCTAAATCGAGGTGCTTGGACGGGCAGGCATGGGTTGTCCAGAGCTTAGCTGCTTGAGCCCCAGGGACCCCAGAGAAGAACGCTGGACTCCTGTGTTTATTCCGAGAGCAGGTACAGAACAGAGCGGCGGAAACACAGCTTTCTCGGTCTTCCCTTCCAGCTCCTGCTAATCAATGGGAGTCACATAGCTAACGACCTCATGCGAGGGTCTCAAAATGCAAGCTTTAATGATATTCCATTGCAGCGTCCTTGTACCCCAACGTGTTTATTATCTGCTTTCATTTTACCTGTGTTAGAGAGAGAGACCACAGCAGGAAAACTGCTCTTGTGAGAAAGAAGGACATAAAATTTAAGCGATGAATTAAAGAGGCAAATGAAGGAACTCTTTTCCTTTATTAGAAATAGAAGAAGCAGATTGTGCTCGTCTCCAGAGGGCCAACAGCCGCGCTGCGTGGAATTCAGCCAGCTTCAGCCACAGAGCTCACTCAGGAGTTCTGCTCTGTGAGAAGAGGAAGCCAGATGGGCTATTTACTTTCAACAAGATAATTCTGGAGGAAATTGTTGTAAGTCAAAGAAACTTTTTAGCTTCATCTGCTATTTTTGCCTCTACACTAGATTCAGGAGGCAGGCAGGGAGGGTTCTGTTAGTGAAGAAATAGAGGAGACCTGGAATGGGAATTGGGGAAACAAGAGAGAGCGCAGTGCGAATGTGGGCAGAGGGTTATCCAGGTAGAGCAGATTCACAGACAGGCCCGGGGTCACATCCTCACTCCACCAGCCACTCACTGTAACCCAGGACGGTCAATCTCAGCCCCGGAGCCTCAGTGTGCTCCTAGGTATCACAGGGACCACGTAGGTCACAAGATGATGTGAAGATCAAATGGCATAATGCAGGTATACCACTTAAAACATAACACACAACACAGCTCTCAGTAAACACTGCGAATTATTTTCCTCCAGGTCACTATCTCTTCCATTTACAAAATATAAACAATCTATCACATACATGCTGCTGCGGCTGCTAAGTCACTTCAGTCGTGTCCGACTCTGTGCAACCCCAGAGACGGCAGCCCACCTGGCTCCCCCGTCCCTGGGATTCTCCAGGCAAGAACACTGGAGTGGGTTGCCATTTCCTTCTCCAGTGCATCAAAGTGAAAAGTGAAAGTGAAGTCCCTGCAACCCCACGGACTGCAGGCTACCAGGCTCCTCCGTCCACGGGATTTTCCAGGCAACAGTACTGAAATGGGGTGCTGTTGCCTTCTCTGATCATATGCATGCATATGTATATACAGATATGTGTATATGAGTACACTCTTGAGAACACAGTAAGAGCAAAATGTTATATTAATCTACAGATCATACTTGATGAAATCTGTATATGTGAAAACAACCTCTCTTTTATTTTGCTGTCACGGGGAAAGAGTAATATAATCCAGATAACTGTATCCTTATACAATTAGGATTATACAATTTCTCCTTATACAGAAAAAAAGGGATTTTTCTACATAAAATTACTTCTTTAAGAAAAATAACTGTGGAATGAATATCAAAAAGCTCATTAAATTGTGTGTTAGAACTCTCATAAATATAAAAGATGCTTCCTAACCAAGAAAGCAACGTTTTCTCCATCAAGGAGTAAATAATGGCTACTGGGATGGAAAAGACATCTAACAGCCACATTTTCAGGATATATAACATATAGTTTATTAAGCAAAAACTAAAAGTATTCAGGTTAAGTTATGCAGTCACTAAGCATCCAAGTTAACCTACCTTTTTTTTACACTTATAATATTTTGAATGATAACTGATAGTTCATTCAAATGAACTAAGATAATAAAACATACTTTCTGAATGATGCAATATACAATTACATTCAGTCTACTATTTTTACCATGGCAGGAGAAAGGAATATATTTTTAGAAAGATTATCCAACACAAAGGACTAAAATAAACAGATTGTTTCACTTGGTTATCTTTGGACTGATTTTAAGAAAACCACAAATATTCCATTTCCATTTATTTATATTAAAGAAACAGTATCACTATTTTTTGGTAATACATTCTCCTCCTGAAGGGGGAAGTAACCCAAAGAAATGATCAATTTATGGGTTCAGATAGGACAAATACAAGAGCACACATTTTAAAACTAAAAAATCTAACAAGAATTGTTACTATATTTAATTTTCTGTATACTTAGTGGCAATCCAGCTGTGCACCAAATAAACAAACTAAGTGAGAAGGTTCGCTTATGCTTGCCATAATAGCCGTGGATCCTTCAAGCTTTATAAACACTCATCAGGTCATCATCTGCAATGCAAATCCACTGCAAGCTTGGCGTTCATCTGGGCCATATCACATTCTTCCGGGCCCTGTCTGGGCAAAGGGAACTGCTGCCAATGGGACAGCACGTACGCAACTTGCTGCGCCGTGAGAGACGAGGTCCTTTGTCTCTGATCCATGAGTCTTTTGTCTTCTGACAGCATCCGCGATACATTAACTGGCTAACTTATTAGACTGTAAGTAGAGAAAGTGTCATACTCAATATGCCAACAGGACTGGAAAAGGTCAGTTTTCATTCCAAATCCAAAGAAAGGAAATGGCAAAGAATGCTCAAAGTACCACACAATTTCACTCATCTCACATGCTAGCAAAGTAATGCTCAAAATTCTCCAAGCCAGGCTTCAACAATACGTGAACCATGAACTTCCGGATGCTCAAGCTGGTTTTAGAAAAGGCAAAGAACCAGAGATCAAATTGCCAACATCCACTGGATCATTGAAAAAGCAACAGAGTTCCATAAAAACATCCATTTCTGGTTTATTGACTATGCCAAAGCCTTTGACTGTGTGTATCACCACAAAATTGGAAAATCCTGAAAGAGATGAGAATACCAGACCACCTGACCTGCTTTTTGAGAAATCTGTATGCAGGTCAGGAAGCAAGTTAGAACTGGACCTGGAAAACAGACTGGTTCCAAATAGGGAAAGGAGTAGGTGAAGGCTGTATAGTGTCACTGTGCTTATTTAACTTATATGCAGAGTACAACATGAGAAATGCTGGCCTGGATGAAGCACAAGCTGGAATCAAGATTGCTGGGAGAAATATCAATAACCTCAGATATGCAGATGACACCACCCTTACGGCAGAAAACAAAGAACTAAAGAGCCTCTTGATGAAAGTGAAAGAGGAGAGTGAAAAAGTTGTCTTAAAGCTCAACATTCAGAAAACTAAGATCATGGCATCCAGTCCCATCACTTCATGGCAAATAGATGGGGATACAGTGGAAACAGTGGCTGACTTTATTTTTTGGGCTCCAAAATCACTCAGATGGTGACTGCAGCTATGAAATTAAAAGACACTTACTCCTTGGAAGAAAAGTAATGACCAACCTAGACAGCGTATTAAAAAGCAGAGACATTACTTTGCCAACAAAGGTCCGTCTAGTCAAGGGTATGGTTTTTCCAGTAGTCATGTATGGATGTGAGAGTTGGACTATAAAGAAGCTGAGCTCTGAAGAATTGATGCTTTTGAACTGTGGTGTTGGAGAAGACTCTTGAGAGTCCCTTGGACTGCAAGGAGATCCAACCAGTCCATCCTAGGGGAAATCAGTCCTGAATATTAATTGGAAGGACTGATGTTGAAGCTGAAACTCCAATACTTTGGCCGCCAGATGCGAAGAGCTGACTCATTGGAAAAGACCCTGATGCTGGGAAGGACTGAAGGTGGGAAGAGAAGGGGACGACAGAGGATGAAATGGTTGTATGCCATCAGTGACTCAATGGACATGAGTTTGAGCAAGGTCCAGGAGTTGGTGACAGACAGGGAGGCCTGGCATGCTGCAGTTCATGGGTCGCAAAAAGTTGGACACAACTGAGCGACTGAACTGAACTGAGAGTAAGTATCAATTCCCAGATCCAACAGGCTTATTTCTGGCTAGAACCACTCATGATACTTGGTATAAAGCCCAGTTAGCGCAACCATCCCCACACTTAATGTTCCAGTATGAACTTACACGGATGTTCTAGTGTTGAAACTACTCATCCTAGATTCTTTGACAGAAGCAATAAAAAATCATTAACATGAGAATGTAAAGCCCAGGGTCATTTCCCTACCTTCTAGAATCTAAACCTATGAGTTCTCCTATTGGGCTTCAACATAAAATTAAAATATTACCTATCAGTTCCACTTCCCCCATAGGAAAACTCCTATGAAGGGAAACCACTAATACCAGTACACTGCATTTCAGTGTGAAGAAGAAAAGTATTAAATACATGAGACAGTCACAGACTAGTTTAGGGGGAAGGGAGAACTGAGATATGGCCAAGACGGGGAAGAAGATGAATAAGGAGTGCTACCAGCCACAAACAATATATATTCACATTTTTTTTTTAATTCTAAGCCTGAATTTCCCAAAGTACCATCAATCTATCAGTCGACAAACAATAAGCCTATACTTATGGAGACAGAAAAATAGCTAGAAGGCCATTATTTATAAAATTTAGACCATAATTTATAAATTACCAATGGGGAGGGAAAGCAGGAAAAGTTGCAAGAGTCAGGGAATAAAAGAGTTGAGAAATATTTTAATTTCCATTGTCAAAAGTCCTACACAAGCAAAGTATGTAAGGTTCAAAATTCACCTTCAGAAATGTAAAAAAAAAAAAAAAAAAAAGATTCCAGTTTTACCTGGCGCTTTGTGTATGACTGCACCAAAGACCTATTAATTACTGCCTCTGTGCTCAGCGGCTTAGCTGTACCCGACTCTTGCGACCCCATGGACTGTAGCCCGCAAGGCTCCTTTGTCCACGGCACTCTCCAACCAAGAAGACTGGGGTGGGTCGCCATTTCCTACTCCAGGGAATCTTTCCAAGCCAGGGATCAAGCCCATGTCTCTTGCACTGGCAGGTGGATGCTCTATCACTGAGGCAGCAGGCACCCTATTATCTATCACTTTCTCTTAAAAACAAAGGAACAACTTGAAAAAGAGGGTGAAATAATAATTTAGAAGTAGAATTATAAAAGCAGTTTAATTTCTAGACTTCTGGCTGCATATCATATATGATCAATAAATATTCTAGATTTACTGCTTTACAATGTATATATTTTTAAAAATGTGATTAAAATTAGGAAAATCCACATTATTTCAGAAAGTAACTTCATATTTACTGCTCTCCATAATTCATTAAAAATAAAATTAAGTGGTTTTTGAGAATAACCACAAATATGAGTTTGATGGATGACCATTTCTCTGCCCACCCACCATGAGCCATGAGGAAAAGGTAGATATGTTTATTCATAGAGCTCTGTATTCTCATAGATAACTGATGTTGCTGGCATATGCTGTTACTTAATTACACTGAGGCAGAATGAATGCCTGATACAAAGCCACTGCTGGAGTTGCGCTCGCTTACTATAAACAGATACAAATATTTTGAGGAGAGTTAACAAGCCAGCTTAAAACTCAACATTCAAAAAACTAAGATCATGGCATCTGGTCCCATCTGGTCCCCATCATGGCAAATAGATGGGGATACAGTGGAAACAGTGGCTGACTTTATTTTCTTGGGCTCCAAAATCACTACAGATGGTGACTAGAACCATGAAATTAAAAGACACTTGCTCCTTGGAAGAAAAGCTATGACTAACCTAGACAGCACATTAAAAAGCAGAGACATTACTTTACTAACAAAGATCTGTCTAGTCAAAGCTTTGGTTTTTCAAGTAGTCATATATGGATGTGAGAGTTGGACCATAAACAAAGATGAATGCAAAGAATTGATGCTTTTGAACCATGATGTTGGAGAAGACTCTTGAGTGTCCCTTGGACTGCAAGAAAATCAAACCAGTCCATCCTAAAGGAGATCAGTACTGAATATTCATTGGAAGGACTAATGTTGAAGCTGAAGCTCCAGTCATTTGGCCATCTGATGCAAAGAACTGACTCACTGGAAAAGGCCTTGCTGCTGGGAAAGAATGAAGGTGGGAGCAGAAGGGGACAACAGAAGAGGAGATAGTTGGATGGCATCACTGACTAGATGAACATGAGTTTGAGCAAGCTCCGGGAGTGGGTCATGGACAGGGAAACCTAGCGTGCTGTGGTCCCTAGGGTCACAAAGAGTTGGACCCGACTGAGTGACTGAACTGAAGTACCCACATTTTAAAAAGGTTAAAATTTAAACCTATCTCATAAATAAGATGAAAGAATATCTTTAGAATAATTCTGGGAAAAAAAAATCCAGCTTCACTTCTTTGTTTTAGAACTAGGACTTTTGTGTCATCCAGGGTCTCTATCCAAGGGACTTGAGGAGGAGGTGAGCGAATATTGTAGGTAGAGGACTGTATAGATGACATCAAAGTCAGTCAAACACAAAGAACTTACAAACAAATCCCTTTTTCCTATTAAAAAATCCCTCAGAATAATTAAAATGAACTCCCACTCAAATTAAATTGCCTTGAAGTTTTGTGTGCAAGGCTTTAGACATTATAAACACTCCTTGACTTTGGCCTGCCAGGTTTCCTCAATCAATCATGCAGTAGCCTAAAATTGAATTGAAATGATTGGATCAAGAAAAATCAAATTTTTTAACATTTAGGTTCAGTAATGTGATTATGAAGCTTTTAGTGATATTGTAATTACTTTGAAGTTTCGAGCATATGTTTCTACCAAGAGTATTCCATGAAGAAAAGCTGCATTAAGGAAACAAGTAAATACAGATCTCAATGATGCAAAAATAAATTTCTTGTAAAGCTAAAGGTTGGAAGAGAGACAATGCATTCATGTAATTTATACTCTAAACATCCTGTGTAGAGTAACCACTTTAAAATCCTAGCTTGTTCCAGAATTAAAATAATGTAATGGCCTCCCTCTAAGGGCAAGCATTAGAGAAGCAATAAAGAGAAACACTAGTAAAGGACAGGATAAAAAAAAAAAAAGTTATTGTCCTGTGCAAGCTCCAATTTTTTTGCACAGAAAAATGTGACAGACTCAAATTTCTCTCTCAAAATTAATGAACCATTGTCTCAGAATCTGAAATGCTTTAATACACTTAGTTATTACCAAAAGAAAAACTAAAGAGTTCCTACCCTATTTATTAATGTTTTCATCCATTTCAACTCACTGGGATTATGCTGGGTTTGGGGGCTACAAGATAAATCAGATAAGGTAACATGGCCAAGGCAAACAGGAAGGGTGACTGGAGAAGACAAAATGAAAGAGAAAACAATGGTCTGTTCTCCATTTCTCTTCTGATTCATACTTGCACTCATTCAACAATTATTTATTATGTATGAAGCATATATAATATAACTGAAACATCCTCCTTTCCTCAAGAATAAAGCAGGTAAATAACACATAACATTAAAATGAAATGATTTAGGTCCTCAAAGCTTAACCGGAGAATGATTCCATCAAATAATCTGTAAACACAGAGTACTGGAAGCATTTGTCTACTCTGATTATATCAAGGCATAGCTAATCCTATGAATCACTTAAAGATCCAAGTAGGAAGCGGTGCATTGGCCTCACACCATTTAATTTGACTGATGTCAGTTTTACTCATTTAATTGGCATTCACGCCTCACTTTCAGCCGCCGGTCCTGCTATCCCCTGCTGTCTCAGAGGAGGCCTGACTCACAGCGTTCACCCGCCATGACCACGGCCAGCTCGAACTGCTTCCTTCCTCTGCCCACATGGGCCTTACAGTTCACACTGTCCACTTGTTGCAGACACACTGCTCTTCACCAAACTGGGACAGACCAGATTCGCATTGCTGTAATTCCTGTGTCAGTCAAAAGTAAATGAGGGAGACAACATGGGCCTGCTGCCAAAGCTTTCTAAAAATAAACCTGGACAGGCCCATTCTCAGCATTAAGGGAGAATCACGACTCCTCATTACCTATAAAACCTGAATTTTCCAAACAGGCCCTGACCGTCCTCCCCTGATTGTTCTTCCCCCTTCTTATGCTCTATCCTTGTCCCTCCCACTTCCTCTGAGCAGCACTTCCCTTCCAGAACCAGCTTCCAAGTCCCCAGGCCCTCTGCTTTGAGGTCAGCTCAAATACCACCTCTGCTCTGGAGGTCCTCCGGCTTTATCACATACACACACACACACACTTGCATTATAGCTTCTGCTACGGCTGATCATTACTTTGTCCATGTACACAGCATCTTCAAGAAATCATGACTTCCTCACTTCATTACAGAGACTCGAGGTGTCTCAGGTCAAAACTTAGGGACTCAATAAATGTTGACGAGAACATTTATTTTCCTCTTTTATCCAATAAAAATGAACTCTTTTGTTTTTCTTACAAATCAAATTCTCCATCTATTTAATAAATGTATTCCATACTTCCTTTAGAGTTTCTCCTAACTAACAATGCATAATGGAATATTTTCCAAATATTTCAGCTGAAGCTGCTTCACGAAACCCAAATTCCACACAGACATCTTTTTTAAAATGAACCATATTAAGCTTGATTCTTTTCTTGCCTTTCATAACTTTACTGGGATTTATATAAAACTTCTGTGTATTTCCAACCTAGCCCAATTAGTTATTATTTTCAAGGGCAGGACAATGTTAAATGATTCCGCTGGAGCATCAGGTGTCCGACATTCGTAGTGAACTGGTGAATCAGAAATCAAAATGTACATAAAAGGGTTATTTGCTCCTGCTCTGCCTGATCATGTGTTGTTGTGTGGAGTCATATTTCCTGTCAACATAACAAAGCTTCCCCTGCTCTACAGGATACAAATGAGCAACCTGGTACAGCAAATCACCCAGATGCAATTCACCATTTCAGTCCTGGAGTGTGGCCACATGTTCTTTTGTCACCTGGGGAAACTACCTTGAAAAGTGAGTTATGTCCTTGGCCAGCTTTATCAACTAGTCCACACATACAGACACACACACACACAATCACACACACACAACCACACAATGCTAGATTCCCCACGTGTAACATTATTGTATTGCCACTAAATGACCCCAGAAAAGGAAAAATCAAGTAACACAGCTGTCAATTCAAGGTCCTGTATCCATCATCCTTAGTTCATAAGAACACACTTTTTAAAACCAGACTTCAGATGGTGAAGGCCTTAACGGTGACCGTGGTAGGCGGGACAGACCACCTCGGGACGGCCATATGCTAATCCCGAAAACCTGTAAGTGCAACCTGGTATGGCAAGAGGATCTATTAAATTAAGGATCTTGAGGTAGGAGGTTATCCTAGTGACTCCTAACTGTAACCACAGCTCTCTTATAAGAGGAAGGCAAAGGGAGATCTGACTACAGCAAGAGAGAAGGCACGACCCACAGAACAGAGACAGAGGGAGGCAGCCAGGAGCCATGGAGCCAGCAGCTTGGACAAGGGGAAGAGGACTCGCCACAGAAGCTTCCAGAAGGAACAAGGCCTGCTAACACCTAGAGTTTAGCTCTTTAAAACTCATTTTGGATGTGTGACCTCCAGAACTGTAAGAGAATACATCTGTGTTGTTTTAAGCCACTAAACTCCTGCTAACTTGTTACAGCAGCAACAGGAAGCTAACACAGTGACTGAGCCATGCTTCAATGGTATATCACACTATTGAAAAAAGCTAGTGAAATTATGGTACTAATATTGGTTTTTCTGGGAACCTTACTTTTTTGACCAGAACATGAAATTACTAGAAGTATGCTACCATGGTTAATTTATTTGACAATTTGTCACAGAAAGATAATCAGTTCTATACATATTTTAATCAATGATACATTTGTCCTGTCCTTAAGCCTAGGTTTAAAACACTTACTGCATTTTGTTCTATTTCCAAAATATTTACGTACTGAATGCTAAAGATCTGAAAATACACAGAAAACCACGATAAAAAAAAAAAAAATCCCAGAACCTAGCAATAATAATTTAGAGGTACAGGTCTCAGGATTTTTACATATATAAATGGTACCTAATGCTATAGTTTTCATTTATGGTAAGAAAGTTCTTACATTAATTTAAAAAAATCTTTTTTAACTATCAAAGAAATTGCAAATATTTATCAGTCTTGGATCATTAATGCTAATCATCCTGTTATCATCATTTGTTGAGAACAAAAAACAATCATGTCATCCCAGAAACCAGTGGCATTTCCACCTTTCTCTAACTTTACAGGCATAACTTGTATTCTACTGAGGATAAAATGATTAAATTGGGTACAGAAGTCGGAAGAGATAGCTAATAAATTTATACATGAATGATTGTGATAACCATAACTGGACTCAACAGAGAAGTTCTTTATCTGTTAGAACCCCAATGCAAATAATTTCAGAACTTCCCCTCAATCCCTCCCCTCCAAAACAGAGTTATAAAGTGTGCACAGTGCTGCACAGTACCCAGCAACTGCCAGTGTACATGGCGAGGGTGCAGACCCAGGGTGAAACTCTAGCACATACACTATGAACGAGATTATCTGACGCCTTTCTTGAAATCAAGCTGATGGGATAAAGAAAATCAATACAATTGACAAGAAACTGCAAGCAGTAAGCAAAATCAAACACACACACACACACACACACACACACACGGAATAAAAGAGAAAACCCTAGAGAGGACCACGATAAAGGAAGAAATTCCCTTACCTACCACTAACTGGGCATGTCACCAGTGCCTCAATGAACAACAGTAGGAAGTAAATGTCAGACCTCCACTATATGTCACTTCCTGACTATATCATGTAACTGTCCAAAATGGCTGCACAGTAAAACACATACAATTCCCACCAAACACTATGAATTCAGGCAATCGTTTAAAAACATCTCCAGATAGAGTCACACATATAACCGGACTTAGTGGATGCCAACCGACGTGTGCAGTCCACATCTGCTTGTGATCAGCATCCCGGAAAGGCAGCAACTCAGGAAAAGCTGCCCCCGTTGTGCTCAAACCTGAACCTCTCACTCCATGAGGACTCACCAGGGAGCTGGAAAGGACTTCAAGCCAGAGTTCAAGGGCAGAGAGAAGACCGAGAGAATGAATTATTATTCTTGAGACTTTATATTTCTCCAAACAGGTAAGCCTAACTCCTGCCCTGTCCTCAAGCCAGCCCAAGGTTCTTCACTCCCCAAAACTTTGACTCAAGGGAAAAAAATGGAATCAGGACCATACTACCCTGAAAGCAAAACGCAGAGGCTGGGTCTACGAACAGTTCAGTTTTACTGCAGACAACTCCTGAGAGAGAGAGAGAGACAGTGTCGGGGAGGAGCCATGGCAGGGCTGGTCTCTTTAGTCACACGATTCCTGACACAACCCTCAGGAACGCTTGTATAACCAGCCAAGCCCTGTGGAAAGCCCAGAGGCAAGCAAGGAAAGAGCTCACCTCTTTAATTAGTCAGACAGCAGCTGCTTCTGTGAGCAATGACAGAATCAAAGAACGTGGGGAAGAAGAAAATGAGGGGAGAGACGAGGGGGAGTACAAACGGATGATAAAAGCAAAGGCTTCCTTCAGAAACACACACATCCCAAACCTCGTCCTCTTTCTCCACGTTATTAAGACAAGGGGAATCTCGGGGTCTATTTCCTTTCTTCCCATGTTCTGGAAAATGAATCTACTCTGAACAATAAGCTTAAAAAGGACTATATAGTCGCAGAGGGCTTCATCTCAGGTGATGTTATTTACACACGGAAACTTCAAAAAACATTTAATGGTAGGGATAATGGCGCATTCATCAGTTACAGGGATAAATAAAGAACATGTTTCAACTGGAACACTAATATTAGTTTCCTAATCACTATTATTTTCCTCTCCTAACTTGATAAGGGTGGGGGTCTAAGGAACAGGAAAGGTTCGTATGTACTGTATATAGAGATTTTTCTCTCTGATGCTAAGGTGTCTAATGGTATCCTTTACCGGGAACCCTATTCAAGTCTTAGAGTAAGAGTCAACTCGAGAAATCATCAAGAACCCATCAATACTCTTAAAAATACAAATGTCCTAAGGCAGTCTCAATACACGGCCAAGCATATAAATAAATAAGCCTGGAAGGTGAGCTGCAACATAAATCTATGTCTTTAACATCACAAAACTTAAAAGAGAAGCCATTCAGATTACTACAAAGAAGCATTTAAAATGAGCTCATTAAATTCAAATTAAAACAGAAACACTATATAAGCAATGGGCCACAATTAACAGCTAAAGAAAGAGCAGGTAAGAACAACTTCCATTGATCAAAAAAATAAAAACCAACAGAATAAAGTATTCTGCACTGAAATGGCTTTCATGAATATGAAACATTATCAAGTAAGAACTTTCTTTTTCTGAATTTTTCAAAGAGATTTGGAGGTAGAAACGGATTTGCATATCTTAATACAAAGTGCTTTCACTGAATCATTTTCAAGCAATGGAGCCAGGAGGTTTCAAAAAAAAAAAAAATGCAGACTTCAAAAAACCCTTAGAAATAGTTCCAAAGTTGAAAAGGGCACAGAGTCATCATTTTGGAGTCTTTGGACTCAAAGAAGAACTGTACATAACTGCAAGAAATCTATGCAAAAACAGAGAACTTCTTTCGTGACACAATTGTACTTCATCATCAACAGATTTCAGCCTACTTTGGGGACTGAGGTGTAGGGCTGCTTCTCATCTAAAACTATTGAAATGGCAGAGCAAGAGACAATACACAGGATATTTAACTGAAATATAAATTCTGAGGCTTTAAAATTCACCACATACAAGCTTTAAAACTAATATGCAGATTTGTGGCCAAACAGTACAGGTAGACCATACATTCATGATGGTTTTTTTCCTGTTTTTTTTTTTTTTTTTTTTGTAACCCATGTACCCCTGGCACCCAGAACAGTACTGGGCACACAGTACTCAATTACTGAATCTGCTTTCATGGAAACAAAGCACGATAAAGTGAGAAGTGGAGGGGTTTTCTTCTTAAATTCATTTGAAAAATTAAAATACAGTCTCATCTATCAGAAAGGCAAAGACATTTTATGCTGCATGGGGGGAACGTGGACATGCACAAATGCTGGGGGGACAGGGACACAGGGACAGCTGTGCACTTCAGGCACTGTTTAAGGGCAGTGAGTTCAGGGTGGGGACAGGGCCGGGAGACAGAGCACCCCAGCAGTTGCTCTGCTGCGGAAAGCTGGGTCAGTTCTGGGAAGGATGTCTTTTTTGTAATTGCTTCAGCTCACAGGAGTAGGACAGTTCTTTGCTGCCTTGCTATGGTGGGCAGAAGTGTAAAACATGGTGATTTCTTTTAAACAATTTGGAAATACCTAGCAAAATTCAAAATCTACATTCTTTTTTAAATATGTATTTATTTATTTGGCTGTGCTGGTGTTTCAGTGTGGCATGTGGGCTCCTTGATCTTCACTGAAGCATGGCGCATGTGAGACTTAGGGATGGAACCAGGGATGGAACCCAGGCCCCCTGCACTGGGAATGCAGAGTCTTAGCCACTGGACCACCAGGGAAGTCCCTCTACAAACCTTTCAACTAGAAAATCCACTCAGAAACTGTAATATTTTTACTTTATATATAAGCTTACTTATGTAAATAAAGTGATATGGACACAAACACTCCTAATGACAGCAACTACCCGTAAATCTCTTGTGCGCGCATTTATTGGAGACTATCTATATAATTTATGTACATCCATTAAATACTAGATGGGAATAAAGGTAGTGTCGATCTGCATACGCAGATTCATACGTTTTCTAAGAGATGTTAAGTTAAACAAAGCACAAAGAAGATTGTTCTGATTATTTTTTTTTAGATCACTAAAAATCACTTTTAAGGCACTGAGTTTCAATTTCAATATTGGCAACATAATATGTTTTTCCCATGTACTCTAGGGCTTCCCTGATGGCTCAGTGGTAAAGAATCCACCTGCAGTGCAGGAGCCACAGGAGACCTGGGTTCAAACCCTGCATTAGGAAGATCCTCTGGAGGACAGCAGGGCAACCCACTCCAGTATTCCTGGCTGCAGAATCCCATGGACAGAGGAACCTGGTGGGCTACAGTCCAAGGGGTCGCAAAGAGTTGGACGCAACTGAAGTGACTGAGCATGCACACACTCCTGTACTGGGCTGGGCATACATGAGTACATCTGATACTACTGAAATACCTAAATTCAGGTCAATACGACATATATATAGAATATCACAAACATCACTACTAAAACTCAATTTTATACACAAAACAGTTAGTTTTAAAGGGTGAAATATAATTTTAAAAGAAATGCCAAAATTTATATTTTTTCTTAGTTGAATTTTCTTAAGCTTTTTATTTTGTTTTATATTATCTTAAAGTCCTCTCCATTTTTCTCAAAAAGTAATAATTTTTCACCTATTTAAGTTGTTTCTGTAGCTGTCTGAGTCAGGGCATTTAACATATCAATCATAATCTAACTGGGACACATAAATACTTTTGTAACAGTCTCTGTGCCAAGAAAGAATCTTGAATTTTGAGAAAGTAAAGGAAGATAATTTTATTGGTAGTGAGGAAATCAATGCCCTCACTTTTATTCTACCAAGAAATGCAATTTTTGGTTTTCCTTGAAAATGAACTGGGATTTAAAATAAAGTAGAAGTGGAATATTAAAGAGGATAGGGCAATTAAAAACAGCTTAGGCACAAAAGGGGCAAACTGGCAAATTCTGAGTAACACAAATGCCTTCATGCTAAGTCGCTCATTCGTGTCCAACTCTTTGTGACCCTGTGGACTGTGGCCTGCCAGGCTCCTCTGTCTATGGGATTCTCCAGGCAAGGATACTGGTGTGGGGTGCCGTGTTCTCCTCCAGCGGGTCTTTCTGACCCAGGGATCTATCCCCCATCTCTTATGTCTCCTTCATTCGCAGGCAAGTTCTTTACCACTAGCACCACCTGAGTAGCACGCGTCTCTAAACAAAAAATAAAATGATCCCCATATACATATCAGTGTATATTTTCCATCTTCAATACATCACTGGATATAGACTATAATGCCTTCCCTGGTTCCAAAGTTTAATCAGAAATGGGAAATTCATCACTCTAAGACCTTCCTTCAATTGCTCCCACTTTCACTTACCTTTGGCATTATTCAACATAACCAAGTCCAAAATTGGCAATTAAGATTTTTATTACAACATACCCACTGACAGAATTAGGCAATGCAACTAGTTGAGTAGCTGTACAGAATAATTCATTGTACATTGTCCACATGGTTTTAACACGTATTTTTCTCAGGAGAGAACATGGATTTAATTATTTATGTTATAATATACTTATTTGCACTGTGTAAAACAATAGCTGGAGTATGAGAAACAACACTTTTAAAACACCACCTTATATTCTCCATGGCACTACCAGTTATTAATAAATGTCTAATCATCAGATTTAAAGATAATACTCTTCCTTCCTGTGTCCCTAAATCCCAAACTAAACTGCCTAAACACAGTTCATTCTAACAAAATTATTTATATAATCATCTATTAGAGAACAATTCAGAATTAACTGATGACTTTCAGATCTTAACTTGTTGCCTTTATGTAGCTTTTCATGCCTGCTGCTAGGCGGCTTCAGTGGTATCCAACTCTTTGCAACCATATGGACTGCAGCCCGCCAGGCTCCTTGGCCATGGGATTCTCCAGGCATGAAGACTGGAGTGGGTTTCCACGCCCTCCCCGAGGGGATCTTCCCAAGCCAGGGATAGAAACTGTGCCTCTTATATCTCCTGCACAGGGAGTCAGGTTCTTTACTGCTAGTACCACTGGGGAAGCCCCTACTATATAGCTTTACTGTAAATTTATTTCTTTTAGAATTATCCATGTACCAGATTATGTTGAGTTAAAATAAAATCTATACAACTGTCTTCAAGACAAGGTGCAGACTATTTTTTTCCTGTAAAATACAGACAGCATGAATTTTGGAAATTTTCTTATTTTTCTGATTCAGTTGAGATTTGTGTTAGAAAAAGAATCTTATGTGATTGTCACCTAAATAGGCTCAAAATATTCACAAAAACTTATATATTTTTCTTAATTAGATAATCCATTCATCAGAAACCACATCATGTTCAAAAAGTAGGAGAAAGTGGACAACATCCTTAGGTTATACATTGTGGCAAACAGTGTCAGTTAGCTGGCATATTCCTCATAGTGTTGGATAGAACGTTTCAGATTTTCACATTAGTCTAATAAATAACGGATGTAAGAAGAGTTTATCAGTATGTAGAAACTTAACATACTTTTTTAAAGTCACCTTCCATTTTCTTGGATAAACTACAGTTGACCTCACATGCATTCGAGGCAATCAAAAGCGTTTTAAGTGGCACCCAGTCAAGAATAACTAACCCCCCCCCGCAAAAAAAAACAACCCTCACCAAACCAATTAACACAGTCTAGAGGAAACCTGTCATAATGAACTCCCCAAGGAGCAATGCTTTGTAATCACGCCGTACATTTCCACTAATTTTCAGAGATAAACCTTTAATTGTGGGCTTAACAATCCTGGAAAAGGGGGACTTTTCCAGACTTCTTTACTACAGTGTTTACAAGCAATTCTAACAACCACTTCCAAAGCTTTATTCACAAAACTGCAGCTAGATCATGCTGTGTGTGTGTGTGTAAGTCTGAATCCATGCTATCATTCACTATGAATTACGCTTTCGTCTCAGACCTCCAAAGAGATTCTCTAGAAGACAAACATCCAAGAGAGTACGAAGTTCAAGTCCGCCTGCGGGAATTTCCTTTGACCCAGCACCGCCACCAGGCACCGGTCTGCTGAGCCCAGCGCGTCGCTGGGGCTGCCCTGCAAGGGTTCCCCGGGCGGGGTGGGTGCCCACCCCGTCCTCGGCGGGCAGACAGGCCCCCGGACGCCCGCGCCGGGGCGGGCGGGTCGCGGCCAGGCGTCCCCGGGGCAGCGGCCAGGCGGGCGCGGGGGGCAACCGGGCGCGCAGGCTTCTCGGGGGCCGGGGGGCGCGGACCCCCCACCGGCCACCGACGGCGGCCCGGGTCCCGCCGGCGGGGCGGGGCGGCGCAGCGGCGCTGTACCTGGCAGCACCCACGTACCTATCGCGGCCGCCGGGCAGGCGGCTCCACTCGGCCGGGCGCCCGCCCGCGTCTCCCACCGCCGCGCTCCGGGCTTAACGCGGCCGGGACGCCCCGCCCCCTGCCCCGGCGCCCGGCCCTCGGGACGCGCACGCGCGAGCGGCGCGCCGCCCGCGGCCTGCTGGGAGTCGTAGTCTTCACTGGGCAAGTCCCGCCTCGGGTCGGCCGCCGCCCGCCTCCGGCGCTTCCGGCCTGAGGCCCAGGAAACGCGTACGTCACCGGGAGGCGGGGCCTTCCGGCCTCAGTGTTGACGCGTCGCTTAGCAACCGGAGGGTTACTTTGGAAGCTCGCGGCGGCCCTGGCGTCGGCCGGCCCTCTGCCCGCCCCGCCCCTGCCCTCAACGCCCCGCGCCTGGGAGCTGCCCAACATCTGGATCGCCCGCTGCTGCGCAGGGGTTGAGTGTCTGCCCTTAGCGCGCCTTTTTCCATTTGCTCCCCCGACCTCCTTCTCACATCCGTACATCTCACTGACTCCTTTTCTACACGTTGTGTGAGAACGAGACATTTTCTAGGAAGATGGTGGCAGAAAAAGAGACCCTGAGCTTAACCAAATGCCCAGCCAAGCTCCCGACGAGGACCAGGCTCCTGGCACAGCAGCCGTTCCCGGTGCACCAGCCTCACGCCCTGGTTTCCGAGGGCTTCACAGTCAAAGCCATGATGAAAAACTCAGTCGTAAGTGATCTTCCCGAACCGAACGCACCCGCTCCCAGTCGGGGGACCCCAGGTTGCAGAGGTTGGCTGGCCCTATGATGGACTCTGAGCCCATGTCCTGGGTGGTCTTCGCCCCAAATGGCCATTTATTCGGCCAGTAGCAGACGGTGCCCAACAGACTGTGGAGGTCCAGGCTGGGATGTTAGAAGGGGTGTTCCCGTTTCTAAGCACTTTCCTAATAACTCAGGATTTCTACACCACCTGAATTTATCCTTCAGCTATATACACAAAGAAAGATCCCCTTTACTTATTGATTCCTAAACTAGCCTCACTCAGAAAAGTGCCTTATGGAAGGAGAGGACATAGAAATCATGAACTCCCTTGCAAAATTTAACATTTCTGATGTACAGCTGGGAACCTAAACTCATTAACAATAAGAAATTTCATCAATTCAACCTAGACATTTTAAGAATATCCTAGCATTTTTTTCTAACAAGATTCTTACCAAAAGGCATGTTAAGAGTACTGAGAAGCAACTTAAGAAATCTGTTTCCAAATAGACCTTTTAAACCTTTAATTTTAAAATCTCCAAGATGTGATGCAAGTACTTCTGACTATTAATACAATTCATATTTCATTTCTATTGATTTGTGGTAGTAAAAATCCGTTATTCTTGATATTATTGGGGGAAAAGTTTTAACTGCACATGGAAGGTTTCAGTATATGAGTGACAGTTAAAAAAAAAAACTTTAAATGTGGTGTGCTACACCAGGTTTTATTACTGAGTAAGCACCTGGCTGAGAATGAGATATTCAATAATAAATGCAGCTTTCAAATTTGTATAATTTAAACTCCGGGAAGATCTGACTTATTGTGTAGCAACTCATATGTTAAATGAATAGCATTGCTTTCCAGTGTCACATTATTTGTTTCACATAAGTGTTGCTAACTTAATACATTATTCCTGAACTACATCCTTAAAACACGCAAATTAAATAGATCACCTTTAGACCCAGAGACCAGATTTCCATGTTGCTATACAAAATGAAATTCTGGTTATTGGAATGTGTGTCAGTTGTATTGCAATAGTTATTCCCAGAAATAGACTAACACTTTCTGCTTGTTGTAAATGCAGTCCTTTTGTAAGTATATCTTGTAAATAGGTGATCCTGGGAGCCAAGTTTATCAGCAACACAGGATACCATAACATTCGAGCTAATTATTTCTTTTTTTTTTTTTGCCTTCTACTCAGTATATATAATTGTAATTTTAATGATTTTTCCAATGTTATGCTTCTTCAAAACGTGTACAAAATTGGTCAGATTCTTTTTTTAAAAAAATGTATATGTATAATCATGTTTATTTTTTAGAAACGTAGCTTTTCACCTAAAGTCATAATTCTGGAAAATCAAATATTTCAATATTGTCAAATGTAACAAAACTCAAACAACAACACAAAAAAACTGATTATGAAGTAGCCTGAATTATAAACAACTTATTTGAGGTACATTATCTTCTTGTTTCCATGTTTCCATGTACTTAAGGAAAATCCCTTAGTGTAATAATAATGTCTCCTAGGGGATCTTCCAAGGAGGATGCGTCATTCTTTCACTTCATTTAGTGGGAATCATAATTGTTAGATGAAAATATTGTCCATCCATCCATCCATTCATTCAATCAATTGATAATTTTGTTTGTTTCTAAACCTAAGATCTTGCAAAGTGCATTTCTGGGGATTTGTGATCAGCAAATCAAAGTCCCAGTCCTTAAAACTCCAAGAAAAGCCACCACTAACAACAATGGCCAGGTCTTGACAAAAGAAAGACATTAAATATCCTAACGTCAGTGGTACAGGAGATAAAACGTTTCCTCTTCATATCCAATATTTACATTTCAACACTTCTGTCCTCAGCAGTATAAGGCCTTTTTGCATTATATAGTCAACTGGGATTTCCCAGGCAAGGACACCAGAGTGGATTGCCATTTCCTAGCCCAGGGAATCTTCCCAACCCAGGGATTGAACCCACATCTCCTGCATTGGCAGGTGGATTCTTTACCACTGACTCACCTGGGATGCATATAGTCAAAACGCTCTTCTTTCTTAAAGTTTATTTCTGTTCAGAAAATAACACCCTGATCCATAGCTTTTTGTCACTTTTCTAGTATTAGGACTTGCCATCAGTTCCCTCTTTCCAGCACTCACTAATTAAATAAGTCTTCACTCCAGAGCACTTCCACAAAAGATTTATAGAACTGTATCCTAAGGAGGTATATGGGGACTCCCAGTGTTTTTTGAGAGTGCTTCAGCAATACAACCTTAATCATAGACAGATATGATCATGTGGGCTGTGCAAGCCCAAATCCTTAAACAGTAGTAATCTATATATGTGAATGCAGAATTATTTACAAAACAATAATGAATATGAATGGATAATTAAAATGGCATAAAACATGTAAAGCACATAAAACAGTACGTGGCACAGTCAGTGATCATTTGTTACCTAAGGACTGAAGGGATTTGAGTGTGTAGATGTGTAGGGAGTAGGGCGTTAGAACAAAGGGAAAAACATAAGCAAAATCAGGACAGTGAAGAGTTGCAATTTAATTTGATGGAAGCAAATAAGAATAGTGGGAGATGAAATTAAATCCATAGAATAGGGTTTGATCACAGAATGCCATTTTTAATTAACTTCTTATAAACGTTATACATGTCCATTGTGAAATGTTTTAAGTGACTTGGCTTAGTAAAGGAGGCTTCCCTGGTTTAGTCGGTAAAGAGTCTGCCTGAAATGCAGGAGTCCTGGGTTGGGAAGATCCCCTGGAGAAGGAAACAGCAACCCTTTCCAGTATTTTTGCCTGGGAAATCCCATGGACAGAGGAGCCTGGCAGGCTACAATACGTGGGGTCTCAAGAATAAAGGTTTCTCCTACTTAAGATAATGGGGAATTTAAATTTTTTTTTTCACTAGTCTCCTTAAATTTGAATGTTTTATTTTAAAGCTTTGCTTCATCTTAATTCATTTTGGTTTAAGAAGTAAGGTATAAATTTATTTTATTTTTTCAGATTGGTCAGCAGTTGTTACATTAACTTTCACTTGTAGTTAAACTGAAGTATATAAAAAATCTTCCAATTTAATTTGAATGATCTATCACTGCTATATGTATATTAATCATAGTGGCTTTTGTATGCTATAATATGTAATAGGGCTAGACTTCTCTATTCTATTTTGCTATCCTAGCAATCCTATGAGGAGGCAGAGAAGAACTTTTTCTTTCCATTTAGCATATAAATCTGACAATTTAATTTTTTGTTGTTGTGAGTCATCTATTAAATGGCAGAGCAAAGAATGAATGTTGTATAACTAGATTTTTCTAACTCAGGCCAGTCCTCTGTTGATCACTTTTTTATTGACTTTGGTAGATGCAGAACATGCAAGTAGAAAATGCATACACATCACTTGATAAATATTAAACCAAACATACTGGTGTAGCCAGAACCCAGATCAAGAAACCTGACCAACACCACAGAACCCCTTCAGGACCTTTCTAGTAGCTTAGCTGCCCAAATACATCCCGAGTTAATCTTATCCCAACTGCTGCCAACAGATTTATGCTTATATTCAAGGAATCATACAGTGTGTAGTTGTTTTCTGTCTGGTGTATGAGATCAGTGTTGTGAAATTCACCCACATTACTGCATATGATCATAGATCCTTCATATTCATTTCTTTATATTATTTTCATGGGAGAGTATAACGCAATTTATGGATCCATTCATTTGTTGATGAATATTTCTGTGACTTCTAGGTTAAGACTTTTCCAAATAGTGCTACTAGGAAAATTCTAGTATTTTTTAATTGAAGTATAGTTGATGTACCACTTTATATGAGTTTCAGATGTACCACACAGTGGTTCACAATTTTTAAAGATTATACTGGCATGCTACAGCCCATGAGGTCTCAAAGAGTCGAATACAACTGAACAACAGCATACTTCATTTATAGCTAATGTAAACCATTGGCTTTGTTCCCTGTGCTGTACAGATGTTCATGGAGTTTACTTATTTTACATATAGTAGCTTGTGCCTCTGAATCTCCTACCCCTATCTTGCTCATTATTCCCTTCCTTCTCCCCACTGATAATGACTGGTTTGTTCTCTGTATCTGTGAGTCAGTTTCTTTTTTTTTATTTGCTAGCTTGTTTTTTATCTTATAGTCCATGTGTAACAGACAATATTCCATGTGATACAGACAGTATTTGTCTTTCTCTGTCTGGCTTATTTTGCTAAGCATAATATGCTCCTGATCCATCCATGCTGTTGCAGGTGGCAAAATTTCATCCTTTTTTATGGCTGAGTAATAGTCTATTGTGGGCTTCCCAGGTGGCTCGGTGGTAAAGAGTCTGCCTGCCAGTGCAGGAGAAGCGGTTCAGTCCCTGGGTTGGGACAATCCCCTTGGGAAGGAAATGGCAACACACCCCAGAGTTCTTGCCTGGAGAATTCCATGGACAGAGGAGCCTGGTGGGTTATAGTTCATGAAGTTGCAAAAGAGTCAGACATGACTTAACTAAACAGTAGTCTATTTTATATATTAGTATGTTTTTTTTAATCCATTCATCTATTAATGGACAATTAGGTTGCTTCCATATCTTGAAAATTATAAATAATGCAGCTATGAACACTGGGGTTGTTCAGTCACTCAGTCATGTCCAACTCTTTGCGACCCCATGGACTGGAGCACACCAGGCTTCTTTGTCCTTCACTACCTCCCTGGATTTGTGCAAACTTTTGTCTACTGAGTCAGTGATGCCACCCATCTGTCTCCCCCTTTTCCTGCTGCCTTCGATCTTTCCCAGCATCAGGGTATTTTCTAATTAGTTGGCGCTCTGCATCAGGTGGCCAAACTGTTGGAGCTTCAGCTTCAGCATCAGTCCTTCCAGTGAATATTCAGAATTGATTTCCTTTAGCATTAGAATGGTTTGATCTCCTTGCAGTCCAAGGGACTCTCAAAAGTCTTCTCGAGCGCCACAATTCTAAAGCATCAGTTCTTCAGCACTCAGCCTTCTTTATGGTCTAACTCTCACACCCATACATGACTGCTGGAAAAACTGTAGCTTTGACTAGATGGATCTTTGTCAGCAAAGTGATGTCTCTGCTTTTCAATACGCTGTCTAGGTTTGTTAGAGCTTTTCTTCCAAGGAGCAAGCTTCTTTTAATTTCATGGCTGCAGTGACTGTCCACAGTGAGTTAGTGTTTTTATTTCCTTCAGATATATTCCCAGGGATGGAACTGCTGGAGCGTGTGGTATTCTAGATTTAGTTTTTTGGTGAGTCTCTGTACAGGTTTCCACAGGGGCTGTACCAGTTTCTATTCTCACCAACAGCATTCAGGTTTTTCTTTTCTCCGCTTCCCCATCAGCACTTGTTATTCATGGTCTTTCAGGTGATAGCCAGCCTGACAGGCATAAGATGATGTCTCATTGTGGTTTTGAGTCACAATTTTGATGATTAACAATGTTGAGCATCTTTTCATGTCCCTCTTCAACATCCATACGTATGTCTTCTTCAGAAAAACATCCATTCAGTTCTTCTGCCCATTTTTTAATTGGGTAAATTTGCTAAAATATAATGCTACATGTTGTATTTTCTATATTTTCTTCTAGAATTTTATGGTTTCTGGTCTTATATTTAGGTCCTTAAGCCATTTTAAATTATTTTTTGTATATGTGGAAGAAAATATTCTGATTTCATTTTTTTTCACATATAACTGTACAGTTTTCCAAGCACCACTTATTGAAGAGACTGTTTTTTCTCCATTGCACATCTTGCTTTCTTCATGGTATATTAATTGACCATAAGTGTATAGGGTTTATTTTCTGGGTACTCTATTTTTTTCCATGTATCTATGTGTTTTTGTTTGTTTTTACCAGTATCATACTATTTTAATTACTGTAGCTTTGTAGTATAGTATGAAATCAGAAAGCATAATATTTCCAGCTCTGTTCTTTCTAGTACAGATTTTTGGAGAATATATATATGAATGTCCAGGTTATTGCATCCTAGGGTATGAATATGTTTGCTTTAGTAACTATATTAAAACCATTTTCAAAATTGATTTTTCAAACTTAAACTCCTGCCAATTCTGTATAAGAATACCACTTGCTCTATAGTTTCATCAGTAATTACTGTTTTCTTTATTTTTCATTTTAGGTGTTCTAGTGGGTATGTAATATTTTTGTGATTTAATATTCATTTTTACTTTGACTAATGGAGTTTAGAACTTTTAAATTATTCATTGGCTATTTGATTCTCTTTTGTGAAGTGCCTTCTCTACTTTTGCCTGTTTTTCTTTTGGCTTTCTTAGGTGTATTTGTTTGTAATAATTCTTATTCTTCATATTTCATTCTAAATGATATAATAATGCCTGGAGGAGGACATGACAACCCAAATGATATAAAGCAGCTGTCAAATACATATATTTTAAGTGTAGGTTCCCCATTGGTGAGTTCCCTTTTCACTCTCTTATTGCTAATTTTCACCCTTCTATTTTTAAAATATACATTTTTGAGAAAAAAATGATCACAAACAGCTTTCTTATGTATTTATTTATAATGTTTTCCTCAATCAGTTTCAATAGCTTTATAATGAGATACATAAACATTGAGACAAAAGCCTTTGAAAACAAATTTGAGTGATTAGAAACGAAATAATAGTGAAACAATGAAATAAAATGTAATTAAAGTAGAAAGCTTGAACTTAAGAAAAGGGGAATCAATTTTTTCTTACATAAGGGTCAGTGTATTTGTTGATTGATGTTCAGATTTCCTTCTGAGCTTCCTGGCATTTGTTGCTGAAAGGGGAACCTCATACACTTCTCATTATCACCAAAGAAGTAGCCTATCAATCCCTGTAGGGCATTCAGCCTTTCTCTACACCGAGTTTTCAGAGAAATTCACCCTGCAGCATTTTAAATACATGTAACACCCCATACCTACATTTTTATTTCTTACAGGAAATACACTGGTCAGTTTCATTCGCAGACTAGTTCAGTCAGAGCCGGGTAGGTGACACTGAAATCTATCTTGAGGAACTGGGTTTTGCATGAGATTAAATTCACATGGTACATGTATGTAGACTTCTGGTGATCTGATTTGATCCGAGAACAGAATTCACAGTGCCTTCTGGAGAGTATAGACTGTATTTTAGTTCTGGTTGTTCTCAGTTCATTTTATGACTGGAGCAAGACGGCTGCTGATTTTGTAAGGTGTCCGAGAGGAAGCGGGCGATGCTGAGTCCTCAAGAGCCAAATGCCCTTTAAGAGGCTAGGTCTGGAAAGGCTTCTCATCGAGGATCTTGTTTGGTGAGCTACAAAAGGTGAGGGCGATGGAGGGGAAGAGTTAGGGGCAGTCGGAAAAAGCTGAGATCGGCTTCCTGCTCACTCAGTGTCCAGTCTTTATTTTATGCTTTCTTTTCCCCAAAGAATTGTGTCGTAAATTCTCTTCGTTATGTATATATCTAAAATTCTTTAAATTTTTTATATTTTATAGACTATATAAGCAAAGTATGTATGACTTTATGAAAGTGTAAATACATAATACACATGTGTTTATATAGCTTACATATTTATTTTGTATCATATATAATTATAATACTTTACATGAAATTGTGTAATTGAAGATTCTGTTTAACTTGCCAATATTTTACACGTCATCACAGACTCCCCTTGAGCATTTAAAATGCTCAGTAAAATTCTGTACTCTGAATGTGCCATCATTTCTTTAGTCATTCACTCAGGTTGCTTTCAGTTTGTTGCTGCTATACATAATGACAAAATTAATATTTTGATACATTTTTCCCCATGCTTTAAAATATCTCTTTGAAATATAAGTTCTGGAGTAGAATTACTGAATCAGAGTTCTCTGGAAGCTGAAGACTCTGATGAAGGGTTGCTGTGCAGCCCTCGAGCAAGGCTTGACTACGCCTGTAGAGCTCCCTGCAGCCCGAGGCAAAGGCTGGGACTTTTACTTACACCAGCCCTGCCTGCCTTCCGCCTTCCCCACGTGTATTGAGGGGATCAATCTCTCAGAACCTCTGATACCCGTTCATAAAGTGCAAGTGAAGTCGCTCAGTCGTGTCTGACTCTTTGCAACCCCCTGGTGGACTGTAGCCCACCAGACTCCTCCGTCCATGGAATTTTTCCAGGCAAGAGTACTGGAGTGGATTGCCAATTCCTTCTCCAGGGGATCTTCCTGACCCAGGGATCGAACCCGGCTCTCCTGCATTGCAGGCAGATGTTTTGCTGTCTGAGCCACCAGGGAAGGTCCGTGTTTTAATACATATTATAAATGGATTGGAAACGTCTAAGGCTGTGGTTCACAGATTACAAATTGTAATTATGTGTGTATGTGTGTGTGTGCTGAGTCGGGTCCAACGCTTTGTAACCCCATGGACTATAGCCCCCAGGCTCCTCTGTCCATGGGATTCTCCAGGCAAGAATACTGGAGTGGGTTGCCATTCCCTTCTCCAGGGGATCTTCCCTACCCTGGGATCAAACCCATGTCTCCTGTATTGCCAGGCGGATTCTTTATCTGAGCCACTTGAGCGCCTGTAACCACCTGATTTCTGGGTCCACCCTCCATATTTTCAATTTAACTGTTCTAATTGTGTCAGGCATTTATTGTTTAGTAGAGGTTCAGAGGGCTTCCCTCATACCTCAGCTGATAGAGTCTGCCTGCAATGCAGGAGAACCCACTTTGACTCTTGTGTCGGGAAGATCCCCTGGAGAAGGGATAGGCTACCCACTCCAGTATTCTTGGGCTTCCCTGGTGGCTCAGCTGGTAAGGAATCCGCCTGCAATGTGGCAGACCTGGGTTTGATCCCTGGGTTATAAGACCCCCTGGAGAAGGCTGTGGCAACCCACTCCAGTGTCCTTGCCTGGTGACTCCCCATGAAGAGAGGAGCTGCGACGGGCTACAGACCACGGGGTCACAAAGAGGCAGACACGACTGAGCGACTAAGCGCAGCACAGCACGGAGGTTCAGAACTTACAGGGACATAGTATTATACTATTCAGTTTTTCCAGACATTTATTAAGCAGTGTTATTCCCTGCTGATACGTTGTATAGCTATACATAATACTCAGATATTTCAGAGAGAATTCTAACCAATGTAACAATTTAAAGTATTGTAACTCAGTGATACGTTTAGAAACTGGTGACGCCAGTCTCTCCTAACGGTGCCAGTCTGAGGGGCATGAAATTCTACCTTGTTTTGATTTAATTTTGCATTTCCTTGATGACTACGGATATATTTTCTTTTCATTGTTAATCTTTTTGTTTCTTTCCTCAGTGATGTGCCAGTTGCTAGCCTTTCTCCCTTGTCCTATTGGGTTGCCTGTCCTTTTCTTACTGATATATAGATGTTCTTTATATAATCTAAATATGGACCCAGCTTATTAGCTCCTAGTCCATGACTTGTCATTATATGTTTTTTTTTTTTGCATTTTTTTGGTGAACAGAAATTGTAAATTTAATCTTAAATATTTATATTTATCAGTTTCTCCCATTATAGTTTGTGTATTTTGTGCCTAGTTTCAGAAGTATTTTTGATCCCAATATATTGGTTTTTTGCACGTTTTATTCATAAAATGTTTACATACAGGTTATAATTGCCTCACTAGTTCATTTTTTGAGATGACAAGTAAGACTTTAATTTTATCTGTTTCATATAGAGAGCCACCCATCCAGTACCTTTTATAAATAGTGCCTAGCAACTCTCTGGTCTGTCCTATTTATCTGTTACTAAGCCAGCATCCCACTCACATTGTCTTAATCGTTGTAGCTTCATAAATATTGATATTTAGTAAGGTGAGCTCTCCAGATTGTTTTCGTTCTCTTTCACATTTTTTGTCTCTTAACATCTATAATAATTTTAGAATAGGTTGTCAAGTTTTATGAAAATCATTTTAGGGATGTTTTTAAACTTTAGAAAGTAGAATTTTCTTTCTCATGAAGTTAGATGTTTCTTAGAAAACATTTTATAATTTGAGAACCTAGATTGTATCCTTTTCTTTCTTTTATTTAATTTATTTTTAATTGGAAGATAATTGCTTTACAATATTGTATTGGCTTCTGCAAGACAATACTGTGAATCAGCTATTAAGTCACGTGCGTCCTTTCCCTTTTGAACTTCCTCCCACCCCCCCATCCCGGCCCTCTAGATGGTCACAGAGTGCTGGTGGAGCTCCGTGTACTGTACAGCAGCCTCCCAGCAGGTGTCTATTCTACATATGATGAGAACATGTTCGTTCAGTGTTACTCTCGATTCTTCCCACCCTCACCTTCCCCTGCTGTGTCCAAAGTCTGTTCTCTTTGTGTGTCTCTCTGTGCCCTGCAGATACGTTCATCAGTACCATTAGAGGCCAGTTTCACTGATGAGCATAGATGCAAAACTTCTGAAGGCAATCCCAGCAAGGAGAATCCAGCAACACATTAAAAGGATCATGCACCATGACGAAGTGGGATTTATCCCAGGGATGTTAGGATTCTTTAATGTCTGCAAATAAATCTGTGTGATATGACACATAAGCAAATTGAAAGAGAAGAACTGTTTTGGGGATTTTGATTAAATTATATTGGATGCACAGTATAATTTGGGGGCAATCATAATCTATTCTTAATTTGCTAAGGGTTTTTGAAAAAAACTATGAGTAGTATTGAATTTTATCAAAGATACTTTCTGCATTTGTTGAGATGATCATAAGATTTTTCTCGTTAAGCCTATGACTGTTAACATTAATATCATCTGGCATTCTAATATTAAATCGTTCTTACATTTTTGTAAATTATGTAATTATGAAGTGTTCAGCTTAAAATACAAGAATAAACTATTGGCATCTCTTTCAATTATTAGGAAGCAAAAAAAAACCTTCCCTGTAACCCATAACAAGTTTCTTATATTTTATTATCCAAAACTAGTATTAATGCCTTGGTAGTTCTTAACTCAGTCTGACATAACAAAAATATCACAGACTGGGGGGACTTTAACTCCAGACATTTGCTTCTCATAGTTCTGGAGGGTGGGAAGTCCAAGAGCAGGGTGCTGGCTTTTTCAGTTCTTGGTAAGAGCTTCTTTCTTGGCTTGCCCAAGATCCTTTCTTCTGTACATGCAGAGACAGACTCTCCAATACTCTTATTAACTTGCTAATCCCACCCTAGAGTCCCCACTTTCATGATGTAATCTAACCCTGATTACCTCTTAAAGGCCTCATCTCTAAGCACCATCACCTTGGGGGTTAGGCCTTAAACATGTGAACTTTGAGATATACAGATACTCAGTCACTGACAGGTGGGGAGATGGGACTGCTAAATTTCCCTGATCGTTTGGGACTGGAGGAGGGGCCTTCTTCCTGGAGTTCTTTGCTGCTAGAGCAAATGATGTTTCTAGAAACCAAAGTAAAACTTTCCTTTAGGAAGAAAGTTAATTATGTGAGCTACACTTTCATTCTGCAAAAAATAATTTATTGGATTTCAGTATGTTTTTGTCTTAATAGTGTGGATTTGAGAAATTATTTTCATTATAAAAATGAAAAATTATGTAGAGTTTTAAGAAAATATCTAAAAGAGAAAAAAGATAATAAATATCAAACCCCTTTTATTAGCATTAATCACTCTTGAATTATTCCCAAAAAGCATCACTGCCTTCTTTTGAATAAAATGGTAGTCATCATGTCATACAGATATTGTTAATATATTTAAAATTTTACTATCTGCCTTATATCTTCATTTTCTAACTTTTGTCTTCTTTTTCTTTGTTTAGGTTTCCTTATGGTTCATTATGCTCTTTGTTTCTCTCTTAATATATTGTCTTCTGAATTTATATACTAATTCTTCCGGTTTTGACAACAGATTTCTTATTTCCACTCTTGCATTTTCTTTCTCTGAATTGGTCTTATTATTAAAATGATATATAATTTTAGTTTTGCTTTCCTCTTTTATATGGTTGTTGTTTATGAGGGATTATTTTCCCTATTGGCTGTGGCTTTATAATTATATTTATATCATTATTTTTTATTAGTAGATTTGTTGCTTCATGGTTTTATACTTTGGTTTCTACAATTTTAGCTGTTTGGAATTTATTAAAGATATTTATTGGTCTAGAATAGTATCACTTTCTAGAAATGTTCTATGGGAACTTGAAAAAGACTATTTTTTTGTCTATACTTCTTTTGGATTGTTAATTCCAGATAATTTGTCTAAGAGCAGAAGATTACAGAGAGCATCTGTGTAAAAGTATGGTTACTATTTAATGTTATGAGTGATAAGGATTAGATCCATCTTAAACAAATTCGAAATAGGTAATGAGTTTCAGTATTTGTTCCTATTTTCTTCTGTATTCCTACTTATTAGTCCATGAGGCAGCAATTTTTCCTAGGTTACCTAAATTCTTTGAAGACTTTAAAAACACAACTGATCCCTAAAGTCCATTCATATCATTAAACATTTGTGGCCCTTGTAATTTTGATCAGTAAGGAGAAAAACACAAAAGAAACCCAGTCACAGCCCAGAACCGGAGAACAAGGGAGAACCACCACCCCAGGGCGCGTTGTTCTGCTGCACCTTAAAGGACCTAACCGCGGGTCACAACTTTTACTCCTACTTACCAGGGATCTAGACTGCCAGAACCTGTCTATAGTATTGTAATTATTTTATTTTCTGAAAAATGTGTATTTGTATTTCAGTGTGTGTGTTTCATATGTGAGTCCTTAAAATGAGATTTTAGATAGACAATTCAGGAAGATGTATTGGTTTTGCTTCTGCTCCCTTAATATGAATTAAAAATCCAGCTGTTACACTGACAGTAGAGGTAGGGGGGCAGTGGAGACTCATTATTGATCAGCAAACAGTGACCACGTTATGGGTGCGAAGCACACCTCAGTTTAATACATAGAGTGACTGTTGATTTTGTAGGACCTAGGAAGTGAGGCAAAAGACGTTTAGATTTAATATTTGGGATACAACAACTCTGAAGCAATTTTAAGACAATTCAGTTAGTCTGTCATAGAGAAGGGTTCCTGTCAGAGATTTACTTTTAAGTCTTCCATATACATTTAAGAATCATAACCTAAAAAATATTTCAGATATTATTATCCATGAATTTGCTTATTTACGAAAGTTACTATCACATAGGGAAAAGCATGTGGATTGATTTATTATAAATAATAATTATGTTATATAAATAATTTATATTTCAGAAGTATCTTTCTAAACCAATTCAAATTAAGGTCATTGATATAGCACAGAATAGAAAAATATGATTATATAATAAATGCCAAATAAAATAATGAATATGGGATAGATCATGGCTAGCTACCTTCCTTTAGTGGTTTTTACTTAGAACAGAATCCACAGAGAAATATATTTCACAGACTGTCTATTCTAATCCAAAGTATCTATGAATAAATAGTCCCTGAGAAAAGCAGTAAATCCATTACTAAATTTATGTGTCTTGCACTTTGTATTTTAAGATAAAAGTTATTTTACATGCTAAAACTACAACTTTATTTCAAAAATAAGTAGAATTATTTACTGGTTTCACATGAACATGAAATATTATCTGAATTTAATAATTATATATATTTTACAATTATAAAATTATGTATTTTAGAATGTATGTAATATAGTGACTGTTGACACAAAACAGCAATAGTTGTATAAAATAAGGGTTAGTATTTTTAAGCAATAATGAAGGATGCCTCTGTATATACTTTATTTCCCTTTGGAATTTCTTGAGTATATGATATCATGTATACTTATTATACTAGATCATACACACATTCACAGGGATTTACATATATAAAATTATCTTTTTTCATTTTTAAACTTTTATAATAAATCCATCAAATATAGCTTTTATAAGTTTTAGGTTTCATTGGCCAGTGTCTTACAATTCTTTATCCCTATGCCTCTCAGCACTTTAAACAGTGTTCTAGATATCTGAGATGCTCAGCTGTGTTTCTTGTTTGTTTTTTAAAAGTAATTTGACTGTGAATGTCCATCTACACCTGTTATACATTCACTTCCTATTCATCACTTAGGGAAAGAATATAGTAATTTCCTGATAAGAACTCCTCCCTTCTATAGGTAAAAAAAGGCTTTCCCTAAGTCACACTTGGCCTTCTGTTTATGTGAGTGGAAGCTAGTTTGAACTGATGTGAAACTTGTCAACATTTGGTGCTTCCATAAAAAATCACGGGAATGGTGTTTTAGATTGGGAGCTTTAAAACCCAAAGGAATCAAAAACCTTGGGAGCATCTCAAAGGCCAGAGTCAGCACCAATATATTGGACTGGATTGAGATATTTGCAGTGACTTACATAGTACAAACACCAGGTTTTTCTTGAAATAACACTGCAAACCCAGAACCATCAGGCTGACTCAGTCAGGGCAGAGCTGAAGATGAGGTGGCTAGGAGATGGCTTAACAGGATTCAGGCGAGCTGAATGTTTGAGTCAAAATCCAAACCTACGGTTCCAAAGTAAACCAAGATCCAAGCAAAAAAAGGGTTAGCATTGGGAGGCAGAAGGCTCATGGAAGCTAAAACGATACTTAAACCCTTAGTGTCCTGTTTGGAAAAGCACAGACTGGAACTGCCCTCTGTGAAGGGTGGAGAGCATTCGAGGGTCCTGACGCTAAGCAGGCTAGAAAACCGCAGCCGCTGTCCGGCGCAAGTGGACAAGTCCAGTGAAATAACTGGTCTGTCTTGTTTTACTCTGCTTTGAAACCACAGATCTCACCTGTCTGTTCAGTCATTTGCAAGTAATAATAAGTGACTTTTGTCAGTAATCGAAGTAGATCGGAGTGTATCTGCTAAAACATATTAAAATTCTGGAAAACAAATTCAGAACGCACATTCAGCTTATGGTGAAGAGCCATTAATCTCCTTTCCGTTGTCAATTGCTTTACAAAATGAAAATCATTTCCTCAAGTGTCAGCGTGATCCTTGCGCAGAGTTGATAAAGTCGTGAGAATAGCTTACCAGGGCTTAGCAGTCACTGACCTATGCCTGCTTCCACCATCTGACCCCAGGCCCACGTTCCTTCAGTTCTACCTCCTAACTTTTTCTTACTTTAAATTAATGCAGTTATTTCAAATATGTAAATAATACTTCTTAAAAGACCATAATTGAGGTACTAACAATAAACTACATAAAGTACAAAAGTGAATACATTTTGGCACACACATACAACTTGTGAAGCCATCACAACCGTCAAAATCATGCAAACTTGTCCCTTCCCCCGAATCCTTTTGCAGTCGCTCCCTCTCTCTCATTCTCCTATCTTTGCTTTCTGTCATATAGATGAGTTTGCATTTATTTATATAAATCTGCCTGCAGTGCAGGAGACCTGGGTTTGATTCCCTGGGTTGGAAAGATCCCCTGGAGAAGGGAATGGCTACCCACTCCGGTATTCTTGCCTGGAAAATCTCCTGGACAGAGGAGCCTGGCGGGCTACAGTCCATGGCGTCCCAAGAGTGGGATACGACTAAGTGAGTAACACTTTCACGCTTTCATGCAGAATACACTTCTTTTTCTTCCTGGCTTCCTTTTCAGTCAACACAATTACTTTAAGAGGCGTCCATGTTGTTGCGTAGATTGGTACTTCATTACATTTTATTGCTTAAGTATATTCATATGAATATAGTACAGTTTGTTGACGCTCTCACTGTTGGTGAACATCTGAGTAGTGTCGGGTTTGTGGCTGTTCAAAACAGCTGCTGTGAACATCGGGGTAGACGTGTTTTGTGGCTGTGTGTTTGTCTCTCTTGGTTAAATACTTAAGAGTGGACAAGTTGCACCAGCTGACAAGAAGTAGAGAGGATCAAAACCACATCGTGTCAGCTTTACCCCTAGCTGGTACGTGAAGTTACTAATGGAATGATAAGTTTATCCTTCTCATCTTTCAGGCTTTTAAAAGAGCTCAGAGAGCATGGATAAGCCTGGTTATTACATGAGGCTTATTCTTTTGGGCCTTATAATACATAGAATAAAAGACAAAAAATAATTTATTTCTTATTTTAATAAATGTAAACTGTATCACTGTGTACAGCACAATTTCATGATCTGAAAATATCCATCATTGATTTACCTATGGTATAAAGTATATATAGTAATTATATGAGCTTTATTGAAATATTGTTACATTAGGTTATGAAAACAAAGTTTTCATAATTTTTTCCACTAAATATATTTATGTTCCCATTCACTGTCTCCATTAAAGGTTATCCAGCAGATATTAATATTTAGGGTCTCTTATAAAAACTATGGTAGTTAGTACTTTAACATTTTCCTTCATTTGTTGAGATTTATCTATAAATTTACATAATACTCAAATTTATATCTACCTTCATTTTTTTTCTGTTAACGATATCTTGGGAATCCAACACATTTTATAAGGAGCCATAAGGTTATTTCAGCCGAGGGCAAACAACTAGTTTTCAGGCTGACCTGGATGCATATATGCAATCTAGTCAGTGCATTTTGAAAATCTGAATGCTAGTACATTAAACTGGAATAATGAACCAATAAAAATTTTTACAGCATTCAGAAAAATTATTTCTTAGACATTCACACTGTCATTTTACTCTTTAAAGTTACTCTAGGATCATAAGTTAGGTCATGAAATCCTAAGCCTTGGGAAAAAAAATCAGAAGATCTTTTCTGTTGATCTAAGGACTTGTCCTGACTACAGGTTAGCAAAATCTTGTTTTGGAAAGCTAGACTAGGCCATTTGTAACTCGATTGTCTATCTTCAGCCAAGAGAGTCAAATTCTTGGAAAACCTTTCATGTGGCATCTGTAATGCTCTTCAGATGGTAAATACTCTGGTTTGTCACGGTTGCAGTTATTACCTTCATGTAGTCTCTGTCAGCGTTTGACAAGGGCTTTAGAATTGCAAATCCTCAAATGCTTCATCAGCAGATGGCAGGACTTCTATAATTTCAGAAGGTTTTCATGGAGATTGAATGAAATATAATAGTGAAACAGACACGTGCTCAGCAACATGGGAATCAAATGTAGTTAAGTGCTCAGGAGATAGTGGTTTTCTATTTTCCCCAAATCTGCTAACATATAATTGGCCTATACTATAACCAGACCTTTTAAAGAGTTTATAAGATTAGAATCTCCTTGATACTTTAGCCACCCATGGTAATGAGTTATGTGCTCAGGAAGGTATATTAATGCCTATGAGTCTCTAAGGTACTATCTCATGTTTGCCTCATCACTTCACTGGCCTTTAACTTGTTTTGCAAATACACTTAATTCAGTAAGCAAAACTGCTTCTCCTGAAGTTTTTCTATTAGTGAAAGGTGTTTCCAAACCATGTACATTATTTTTATTTGGATGATATATATGGTTCAAACAATTATATATAGGAAGCACTTTAAAATTAGCATAACATCTAATCATGTTGGTATTTCTGTTTTCTGTTATAGCTAGTGAGGATAATCCTTATATTTTAAGTAAATAATAAAAATCAAAGTAAAAAATGTTTCATATCTAAGTATTTTATATTGTGATTTGGTAACTAAATGCATTAATCCAAACAAATAGAGAATATAGAGATTATTCACATCTCCATTTTGTTTAAACATGGGTGTCTAATTGTCATTTGTTTCTGCTTTAACTCAGTTCAGCTGCTTTAATTAAGTGATGCCATTCATCTAGCAGCAGTTCTGAAATCTTTTGTATCTTTGAAAAATACAATAAAAAAAGGAATGCGTTCTCTAGAAAATATGGTTTATCTTCAGCTAGAATTTTTTTTCTTTTAACATTTTAGTCTTTATCTTAATTGTGAATATCAAATAGAGGATTTCAGAGTGATATGGTCTAATTTCAAATTTCCCTAAACCTACAGATATTCTCTTCATTTTCCCTAGTCTGGGCCTAAATTGCTCTGCTTGCATTTGTAATCAGAAATTGATTGGGTTGCTGTGGAAACTGGAAACGCGTATTGCTAGTTAAAGAAAAACCGAGGTAGAAGTACTGTTATCATAATTGTCTGTCATCCTAAATGCCTATCATTCTCAACAGTACATGGATAAAATGTTCACACTGCAATCCCCAAATGCTTCTCTTCGGAATGCTGCTTTGTGGTCACTCTTAACCCTCTAGATTGATTTTTTGACACCAAATGACTTTGTTACATATTTAATTTGTTTTCATGTTGAATTATTTTTTTAAACACAAAATGAAATATTTTCATCTTACCCACATCTATAATACACATCATGGAAAAAAGCCTGAAGCTCAGTAAAATACTAGTTACTGAGAAGCCAGCCATGTGAAACATTTCCACTGATGGCCAAGAAGACACAGAACTAGGGCCAAAAAATTCAGATGAAGAAAGAATATTTAACTTCTGGTAATAAAGGCAGCCTGGAAGAAGTGAAGGTCTATTTTACATACAATAAAAAGGCGATTTATGAGTTTTACCATGTAAAAGAAAAGCTGACTTCTAATTGCCTTTAAAGGTTTGTCTTATGAGAGTTGACAAAATGAAGGTTAATGAAAGAAATGAGAAAAAGCAAAAGGAGAGTAAAATGGCCTCAGCAGAGGCAGGAAGGAGGGAGGTCAGTGATGATAAACCAGCATATTCCAGTGGTACACATTTCCATTAATACACACAGTTTTTCTGGAGACTTCCATCGGTTCCCTGATTTCAGTGAGAATAGATGCAGGAAGTTATGTGTGACTTTTAAAGTTTAGAACAAAATATCCCCAGTTCACCATAAATCTTAGGAAACCAGGGGAGGGAATCGTGAGGGAGGAGAGGGGGGGGGTTCTGGAGGGGGAACATATGTATACCCGTGGTGGATTCATGTCAATGTATGGCAAAACCAACACAATAAAGTAAATAAAATTAAAACAAAACAAAACAAAAGAGACCAACTTGCTAAAGAAGGTTAATGGAACAGAGTATCTGTATACAATATGTCCCTGGTTGAAAAGAGACAAGTGTGGTGGCCTACTTCAGCTCTGGTATGTCAAGGGAAAGAAAATTGTGGTACTTATTTTAGTTTTGTTTTTATAAATAGTGCCAGACCGAGCAAAGAAATCTGCTTTGGCATAAAAATATTAAAATATACAATGTATGTGACATTGTCTAAGTGATGATTACCTATCTTATGTACTGTTGAGATTTGCATGCTGGATATCTTGACTGTAGTGTTAATACTTCATTCCACCAATTTTTCCAGAAAGAAGTTTGAAACCATATGGTTTCAAATGTTTTTTTATCGGAGTAAATAGACTGGATCTTTAGAGTATGTTCTTGTCTTCCCGTTAAGAGCTAAAACAAAGAAAAAGTATGGAGACGTTTCTAATACTAGTTACCCTGATGCACAGTTGAAATTGTTTTCACAATTTAAATTTGTTGCTCAGTAAGTTAGGCCTAGGGGACAAAAATGTCTGTCTAAACATATGTACTATACTGTGTATTTTTTCTTAGTTTTGTTTAGTGTTAGTCACTCAGTTACGTCTAACTCTTTGTTATCCCATGGACTGTAGCCCACCAGGTTCCTCTATCCATGAGATTTTCCAGGCAAGAATACTGGAGTGGGTTGCCATTCCCTTCTACAGGGAATCTTCCTGGCCTGGGAATCAAACCTGGGTCTTCTGTATTGCAGGAAGATTCTTTACCATCTTAGCCACAATGGAAGCTTAAAAAGCAGGTGAGCATACACTAAAAGTCTTTCTCTCCATTTCTCCTTTACAGAAGCATCCAAATATTTGTGTGTCTTACAGAAATATTTTATGCATATTAATCAAATATGTATGTTTGCATTCATTATTGTCATACTTCTTAATTTGAGCAAATTTGTGGATTGTTGTGAAAGCCGCTCAATTGTGTCCATCTCTTTGGTCTATACAGTTCATGGACTTCTCCAGGCCAGAATACTGGCGTGGGCAGCCTTTCCTTTCTCCAGGGGATCTTCCCAACCCAGGGATCAAACCCAGATCTCCCACATTGCAGGTGGATTCTTTATCAGCTGAGCCACAAGGGAAGCCCAGGAATCCTGGACTGGGTATCCTATCCCTTCTCCAGGGTATCTTCCCAACCCAGGAATCGAACGGGCATCTCCTGCATTGCAGGTGGATTCTTTACCAGCTGAGCTGTGAGGAAGCCCCATTTGCACACACACTGTGAGGCCTGTGTGGGATGATCTTACAGGCTTATTTTTTTTTTTTTCATATTTTTTTTTCTTTTTTTTTTTTATTGTTTTTGCCATACATTGTCATGATATCACCATGGGTTTACATATGCTTCCCCTCTGGAACCCACCTCCCTCCTCCCTCCCCCCCGGGAAATCTCGCTGTACCAGCCCCGAGCATTAATCCTGGGCTGGCGATTGATTAGACACATGACAATTAACATGCTTCAATGCTCTTCTCCCATATCATCCCACCCTTACCCTCATCCACAAAGTCCACGAGTCTATTCTATCCATCTGCGTTCCTTTTGCTGTCTCGCATGCTGGGTTCTCGTTACCGTCTTTCTAAATTCCATATATATGCGTTAATATACTGTATTGTTGTTTTTGCTTCTGGCTTACTTCACTCTGGATAATGGGCTCCAGTTTCGTCCATCTGAGTAGAATTGCTTCAAATGAATTTTTTTTTAATGCTGAGTAATATTCTATTGTGTATATGTACCACAGCTTTCTTATCCATTCGTCAGTTGATGGGCATCTAGGTTGCTTCCATGTCTTGGCTGTTGTAAACAATGCAGCGATGAACATTGGGGTACACGTGGCTCTTTCAATTCTGGTTTCCTTGGTGTATATGCCCAGCAGTGGGATTGCTGGGTCATATGGCAGGTCTATTTGCAGCTTTTTAAGGAACCTCCACACTGTTTTCCATAGTGGCTGTACTAGTTTGCATTCCCACCAACAGTGTAAGAGGGTTCCCTTTTCTCCACATCCTCTCCAGCATTTATTGCTTGTAGACAGGCTTATTTTGTTTTCCTCTCATCTTTATAACCAGGTCGGACAGTTTCTCAGTTGTCTGCAGGCCATTTGAACGTCGTCTTGGTGAAGTGCTCTTTGCGCTGTCCTGCTCTTTTATCTTTTTGGCGTCTGTCTGTTTATTGCTGATTTGTGAGGGCTGTTTATATACAATAGGTCTTTAGCTCTTTTATTGGCTATATGTTTTATGAATATCTCCTCCCTTCTGTGACTTGTCCTTGTAGTCAATTAATAGAGCCTTCTGATAAGCAAAACAGTTCTTTTCATGCTGCCAAATTTATCCATCTTTTTCTTCATGGTCTGTACCTTCTTTGTCTTAAGAAATTGTTCCCTTTCTTGAGGCTATAAACATATCCTTGCTTTTCCCATTTAGATCTATAGTCCACCTGTGGTCAGTTTTTGAGTAAGCTGTAAGGAAGGGTCTGACTTCATTTTGTCAACCTGCGTATCTCTTTGAGATAGTACCAGTTTTTGAACACACTACCATCTCACCATAGCTTTTCAGTTCAATCTTTATTGTAAATAAAATATTCACATACGTTTGGATTTGCTTCTGGACTAACTGTTCTACTGGTTTATGTCCCGCCCATTGTAACTTCATATCGTGTGTTGTTAGGTAGAAATGTAAGTCCACCAACATTTTTATTCAGGAGTGACTTGGATGTTCTTGGTCCTTAGAATTTCCATATAAACTTTAAATTTGCTTATAAAGCTTGTCAAGTTACAGAGAAAGAGTTTGGATGCTTATTTGGATTGCAGCAATATACCAGTGGTGACAACTGGCATGTTTATTACATTGAATTTTCTAAGCCATGGATGTGGTATATCACTCATTTGATAGGTCTCCTTTAATTTCTCTTTATAAACTTATAATATTTTCTATAGAGGTCTTGCATATATTTCTTGATATTTATTCCTTAGTACATGTTTAGGCTTATCTGCTTATTGTATGGTTTTAAAGATTTTTTTCTACTTTTTGACATGTGTAGTTTTTTATGTAAGAGACTTTTAAAACTTGCCTATTAGTTTTAGTAATATATGTATTGAGTTTAAGACTGTTTGCATACATAATCATATGTGGTTGAAAATTTTTGATTTCTTCTTTTCCAATCCATATAACATTTCTCTTGTCCTACTAAGATAAGAAAAGAATGCCGTTGGCCTTCCAGTTCATTGTTGGAAAGATAAATAATAATTGCCATCCTGGCCTTCTTCCTGATTCCACAAGGAGTGGAGTTAGGAACATTTAATATTTCATGATAAAGTATAGTATTTGTTACAGTTTTACTTTAGATTTCCTAAGATTATTGCATGCATGCATGCATACTAAGTCACTCTAGTCATGTCCAGCTCTTTGCAACCCAGTGAACTGTAGATTGCCGGGCTCCTCTGTCCTTGAGATTCTCTATGCAAGAATACTGGAATGGCTTGCCATTCCCCTCTCCCAGAGATCTTCCCAACCTAGGGACTGAACCCAGGTCTCATGTCTCCTGCCTTGGCAGGCAGATTCTTTACCACTAGCACCACCTGGAAAGCCCAAGATTATTGCAGTGTTCTTCTAGTTGCAGTTTACTTGAAGTTTCTATCGTAGGTATTGATTTTATAATTTTCTCTTTATTGAGATGACCATTTGCCTGAAATAAGTTTTTAGAATATTTTTTATGAATTTTATATTTATATTCATAAGTGACATTGGACCATAGTTTTCCTTTTTGCGTTATCCTTTTTGGATATATCTGTATATTGTGAAAATAAAATAAAACTGTCTTTAAGAAAGTTAAGAAGCACATAGTTCCAGATGTCAATTGCGTGTTTGCTATGTATAAATGACGCAATAAGATACAGTAGCTAGAGTGTCAAAAGTACTCTAGTTTTTTTCTTTTTTCAGTTTTATCATCAGACTCTGTGTACTATTTTACACAGCATTATTTTCCTTGATCTCTTACCTTCTTTAAATGAGGCATTAGAAATGTATTATTTTTCAAGCCTTTTCCAGCTCTTGATTCCTGTGATACGCAAACAGCTGATGCTGTGCTTGACTCTGAGTATACATACACTGACGTTCTTTTCTTTTCTCTTGACTATTGCATAGTTTCAGCCTATGTATGGGATTCTGAAGTCAGTTTCTAAACTGATCTTGAATTGCCTCGTTATTGACTAGTTGGCATATGACTGACTACTGAGTATGTTACTTATAGTATTTGTATTAATCCATAGATAATTATAGATGGGATTTATACTACACTGGAAGCATTAAGAGCATATCAGAAGCATGCACATGTCATGAACATGAAGAACAGAGTCAAACTGCTTGGCTTGGAAACTCCAGCTCTATCATCTCTTTGCTGAGTGAGTTATTTTTCCCTTTTGCAGTCTCTCCATCTATAAAACACGATAATCAGAGGGCACACCTCATGTAGATAGGGGATTAACTAAGGTAATATATTCAAAATACTAAGACCACCGCCTGCTAAATATATGATGCTATTTTTATTAGTATGAGGATATAGTTGTTTTTCAGTTGCTCATTCATGTCCGACTCTTAGCGACCCCATGGACTACAGCATGCCAGGCTTCCCTGTCCATCACCAGCTCCCAGCTCAAACTCATGTCCATCAAGTCGGTGATGCCATCCAACCTTCTCATCCCCATCTCCTCCTGCCTCCATCTTTCCCAGTAGCAGGGTATTTTCCAGTGAGTCGGCTCTTCAAATCAGATGACCAAAGTATTGGAGCATCAGCTTTAACGTCATTCCTTCCAGTGAATATTCAGGGTTGATTTCCTTTAGGACTGACTGGTTTGATCTCCTTACAGTCCAAGGGACTCTCTAGTCTTCTCCAGCACCACAGTACAAGAGCATCAATTCTTTTGCACTCAGCTTTCTTTATGGTCCAACTCACATCTGTACATGACTACTGGAAAAACCATAGCTTTGATTATACATACGTTTGTTGGCAAAGTAATGTCTCTGCTTTTTAACACAATGTCTAGGTTTGTCATAACTTTTCTTCCAAGGAGCGACTTTCTATTTCATGGCTCCAGTTACCATCTGCAGTGATTTTTGAGCCCAAGAAAATAAACTCAGTCACTGTTTCCATTGTTTTCCCATCTATTTGTCATGAAGTGGTGGGACCAGATACCATGATCTTTGTTTTTTGAATGTTGAGCTATAAGCCAGCTTTCTCACTCTTCTCTTTCATTTTCATCAAGAGGCTCTTTAGTTCCTCTTCACTTTCTGTCATAAGGGTGGTGTCATGTGCATATCTGAGGTTATTGATATTTCTCCTGGCAGTCTTGATTCCAGCTTGTCCTTCATCCAGCCCAGCATTTCACATAATGTACTCTGCATATAAGTTAAATAAGCAGGGTGACAGTGTACAGTCTTGACATACTCCTTTCCCAATTTGGAACCAGTCCACTGTTGCATGTCCAGTTCTAACTGTTGCTTCTCGACCTGCCTACAGATTTCTCAGGAGGCAGGTCAGGTGGTCTGGTATTCCCATCTCTTGAAGAATTTTCCACAGTTTACTGTGATCCACACAGTCAAATGCTTTGGCATAGTCAATAAAGCAAAAGTAGATGGTTTTCTGGAACTCTCTTGCTTTTTGCCAGAAGTAAAACCTGAGATAGGGATCCTTTTGCAAGTAATTCATAGAGGGAGAACATTCAGAGGCCTCCTGTGAGGGAGCATGTGCAGCAGGAGGGTGAGGGAGTGCTAAACAAAGATGTGACTCCTAAGATAGTCCGGCCTCAGCCTGACCCCATTAAGAGCTTGCACCAAAGATTTTTGTCCTCACTTGAGACAGAGAAGTGGGGCATTTGTGCATAAGAGCTGTCCATGCTCCCTGCAGCCAACAGGCATGACGTCTGACCTCTAATCCTGGTAGGGGCATCACTCACAGGTCCCTCTGGGCCAGACCACTCCGATATCCTAAGCTCAGTCCTTCTGAGAAGGCGGCAGGCATGTGCTGTCCGCTGTCAAGCACACGGGACCTACCAGGATTTGCATGGGACACCGACAGCCTGTCACCCTTCTAACGTCAGTAACTGTTGAAGTCCACACTATGGAGATCAGAGTAGGGAGGTTTCGTGTGGACTCACTGAAGAGCAAGGATGCACTTTCAGAGGCAGGAATGAGAATGGATGCTTAAGGACCGTAGTGAGGAAAGGGGAGCAGTTATAGAAGAGCAGCTGGAAGAGACCAAAAAGGACCGGGGCACCAAGAACATTGTGGGCAAAGGAGGAACTGAAGGAGTAAGTGCTGTTCAAAGCCAGTGGAGATGGCTCCTGACTCGATATGAGTGAGGACCCAGAGGAAGGCCAGAGTTACTGGAGGAGAGTTAGACAAGGTAGAAAGTTCAAATGAGATGAGAAAGTGGGAACTTTGAAAGCGTAAGGATGTACAGACCTTTGAAAAGGCTTTAGCTTTTACCCTGAGTGGGACAGGCCCCTGCAGGATTTTCAGATAATGGTGTCATGGTAATAGGATCACTCTGAAGGCGGCTTCGAGAACAGGCCTTAGGGCTCTGTGGGCAGAAAGTAAGGGGACTTTTGCAGTGGTTGGGCATGAAGTGATGATGACTCAGATGCGGGTGCTTGCAGTGCATCTGTGGAAAACTGAGTAAATTCGGGGTAGATGGCCTGGCAGCATTTGCTGATGGCTTTTGTAGGCAGGAGGGCATAGGGATGTGTATGGAGAAACTGGAGACTGAAATCCTACGTGGCCTTCTTCCTGGCCACTCACCGCACGGAATCCCACCTCCCCACAGGGCAGGAGGACTTCACTCTCCCTGCTTCTTTGCGGTTCATCTTCCTTCCCACAGGCTGCCTCTAAAAACTCGAATCCCTGTACTTAACCCAAGGAGAACTGTTCGGTTCCCTTCTCAGCTTGTCTCTGGCTTTGTCCACTGCATATCCAAGGATTAATGTTTGGCTTACACTGCTAAATGAAATGCCTTCTATTTGCTCTAGCAATATAAATGAACTGGTAGAAAGTTTTCAATTATCTTTCCTTTTTCTGTTCATTACAGTTCTCTTTAAATAGAAAGAAGTAGGATCATGACTTCTTTTCCCACCAATATGAAGTGGCTTATTCCCCTAGAAACCTTGGCATGTTTTGGCTGTGAATATTTTCTCCTCCTTATCTGTGCTAAGCGCTATACTAATTATATAGCTCTTTTAAAATAACAGACTCATATTTTAGGTGGAAGATCTAAATTTATAGGTGGAAGAGTTGACTCACAAAGGTTAAGTAAATTGCCTAAGATGAAACACCCAATAAGGGGAATTTCATAAGGCTATGTGAATGAAGCTAAAATTACCTACTTTATAATGTCTTTAAAGATACAAGGAAACAAATTGTTCTAGTAAGTTTTATATGGTCTGGGAACTCTACTGTCATCTTCATTGTTATATTAAGTGGCATTTAGTACATTCTCAGTAAGTACTTGTGGAATGAGTGAATTATTTTAAAGGGCACTGTCAATGTGGCACTGGAATTTCAGAGGAAGGAGAACCTAGTTCTGCCTGGGATCTTCACAGCAGACATGTTATCCTAAGGAGTCTTTAAGATTGAGAAGAATTTTGACAGATTGAAAACGGAAACCAGTTTATTCCACATCAAGAAAGCAGTGAAAAAAGCAAGAGTTATGTAACGTTTAGTTTCTTTTCTTTGACAACATGAAACTTGAGACTGGAAAGTTCCTTTATGATGGATCACTTTAGGACATTCATTTCCAAGTACTTCACTCTCTTTCCATCTTGGAGAGCCTGTCAGAGATGTTAAGAAGTAGGAATCATGAGAGCCTAGGGATTCATTTTCTTTATATTATTTGTGGGTTTTAGTTTAAAAGGTCATAGATGTATAGCAGTCTTTTTCAGTAGTACAAAATTGCACAGTTTTGGGTCATAACAGTTTAGTATGACAGGCATACCCATCGACTTTGTTCTTTTCATCATGGATGCTAATTTATTTACGTGAACAGGTCATCAGCTGTACTTTGTTGTATGCTAAATAAATCAGATTATAAAATCAATTTCACATATAGAACAGACCATCATCAATTTAGGAAGCAGGTTAGTTTTGTATTTTTTAAGCGTAACATTTGCTTTTCATTCTGATAGGAATTGTATTGATTTGAGTATAATATTGGGTTACAGCAAAATGTAACCTTGATTTATGTTCTGATATTAAGTATTTATAAGAGTTTACCCTGGTCTGTGCACTATTTTATCTCTATAATTACACTGCATAGACCAGGTTTTCTTTTGAATGACATTTAAGAATCCATTTAATTAAAATACCCACTAAAGTCCATGTGGGTTCTGTTTTCATGAAATCAGTTAATGATCCCGGCAGACTGTCAGGGTGTTTTTTTTTTTTTTTTTTTTTTTTAATAAAATTTTAAAATGTGCCTGACACAAATCAGGAGTATGCAGACTTTCAAATTTACAGTCTCCATTCAAACTTTAAATGCCCTTGATTAATAAAAATACATGTGACAGCAAAGTATAGCTCTGCTTTTAAGCTGTTAGAGAGAACATAAAATGATTATGGCTCGCAGTAAATGTTATTATGGTCCTGAGATGTTTCCTGGGGGATCCAGCAATCTCCCGCACTCCCCTTAAGACCAACCCGCTCTCCTTGAGAAGCAGATGAGAAGGAGAGCTGCAGAGGCAGACCCACGGCCGGGTCACCTGTCAGGGTGCTGACAAGACTCTGATAGAAAACCTAATTTACAGTTTTAAGAAGCACATCCATTATCCTTCCGATTTTAAAATAGAACATACATCAGCAAAATGATAGAAGAAAGCACTTAAGAATTATAAAAGTCAAGGACTATTTTATATCATAAAGTCACAACCCTTTTTGAATATTACTTTAAATTATAGAAAAGTCTAATGATATCCATGTGTCCTGTTCACTGAAAGTTAGCATCACAGTATTCCAGCTGCTGATAATCTAATGATCATGGGTTTACTATTAACTCCTTTTTACATTTAGGTAAGTTGATTCATGTTTAGGTACGTGATGATGTCAGTATTGATGAAATAGTTGTTCACCAGAATATTCTTAGAATAACTTAGTTTCTGTTGATTTACATTAAAAGTTCAGCACTAATTGTTGAAAATTTCCCTAAATTGAGAAAGCAAATAACCACTCAGGTCCAGGAAACACAGAGGGTCCCAAATAGAATGAACCCTAAGCGGAACACCCCAAGACACATATTAATCAAATTAACAAATATCAAATACAAAGACCAAATATTAAAAGCAGCGAGGGAGAAGCAAAAAATAACTCACAAGGAGAATCCCATAAGGATAACAGCTGATCTCTCAATAGAAACGCTTCAGGCCAGAAGGGAATGGCAGAACATACTTAAAGTCATGGAAGAAAACAATCTACAACCCTGATTACTGTACCCAGCAAGGATCTCATTCAAATTTGAAGGAGAATTCAAAAGCTTTTCAGACAAGCAGAAACTGAGAGAATTCAGCAACACCAAACCAGCCCTCCAACGAATGCTAAAGGATCTTTCCTAGATAGCAAACACGGATGGGGTATATAATCTCGAACCCAAAACAATAAAATAAATGGCAACAGGATCATACTTATCAATAATTACCTTAATGTAAACGGGTTGAATGCCCCAACCAAAAGACAAAGATTGGCCGACTGGATACAGAAACAAGACCCCTATATATGTTGTCCACAAGAGACCCACGTCAAACCTAGGGACACATATTGACTGAAAGTTAAAGGCTGGAAAAAGATATTCCATGCAAATAAAGACCAAAAGAAAGCAGGAGTGGCAATACTCATATCAGATAAAGTAGACTTTAAAATAAAGGCAGTGAAAAGAGATAAAGATGGACATTACATAATGATCAAAGGATCGATCCAAGAAGAAGAAATAACAATTATAAATATTTATGCACCTAACATAGGAGCTCCACAATATGTAAGGCAAATGCTAACAAGTATGAAAGGGGAAATTAACAACAACACAATAATAGTGGGAGACTTTAATACACCACTCACACCATTGGATAGATCAACTAGACAGAAAAGTAACAAGGAAATTCAAACTTTAAATGATACAATACACCAACTAGACCTAATTGATATCTATAGGTCATTCCACCCCCAAACAAGGAATTTCACCTTTTTCTCAAGTGCACACGGGACCTTCTCCAGGATAGATCACATCCTGGGCCATAAATCTAGCCTTGGTAAATTCAAAAATATTGAAATCATTCCAAGCATCTTTTCTGACCACAATGCAGTGAGATTAGATATCAATTACAGGAGAAAACCATTCAAAACTTCCAACATATGGAGGCTCAACAACACACTGCTGAATAACCAACAAATCACAGAAGAAATCAAAAATGAAATTCAGTTATGCATAGAAATGAATGAAAATGAAAACACAACAGCCCAAAACCTATGGGACACTGTGAAAGCAATGCTAAGGGGAAAGTTCATAGCAATACAAGCTCACCTCAGGAAACAAGAAAAAAATCAAATAAATAACCTTACTTTACACCTAAAGCAACTAGAAATGGTAGAGATGCAAAAGCCCAGGTCTAGTAGAAGGAAAGAAATCTTAAAGATCAGGGCAGAAATAAATGCAAAGGAAACAAAAGAGACCATAGCAAAAATCAACCAAGCCAAAAGCTGGTTCTTTGAAAAGATAAATAAAATTGACAAACCATTAGCCAGACTCATCAAGAAACAAAGGGAGAAGAACCAAATCAACAGAATTAGAAATGAAAATGGAGAGATCACAACAGAAAATACAGAAATACAAAGGATCATAAGAGACTATTATCAGCAACTATATGCAAATAAACTGGACAACCTGGATGAAATGGACAAATTCCTAGAAAAGTACAACTTTCCAAGACTAAACCAGGAAGAGATAGATAATATTAATAGACCCATCACGAGCACGGAAATTGAAACCGTAATCAGAAATCTTCCAAAAAACAAAAGCCCAGGACCAGATGGCTTCACAGCTGAGTTCTACCAAAAATTTAGAGAAGAGCTAACACCTATTCTACTCAAACTCTTCCAGAAAATTGCAGAGGAAGGTAAACTTCCAAACTCATTCTACGAGGCCACCATCACCCTAATTCCAAAACCCAACAAAGATGCCACAAAAAAAGAAAACTACAGGCCAATATCACTGATGAACTTAGATGCAAAAATCCTTAACAAAATTCTAGCAAATAGAATCCAACAACATATTTAAAAAAATCATACATCATGATCAAGTAGGCTTTATCCCAGGGATGCAAGGATTCTTCAATATTCGTAAATCAATCAATGTAATACACCACATTAACAAATTGAAAAATAAGAATCACATGATTATCTCAATAGATGCAGAGAAAGCGTTTGACAAAATTCAACATCCATTTATGATAAAAACCCTCCAAAAAGCAGGAATAGAAGGAACATACCTCAACATAATAAAAGCTATATATGACAAGCCCACAGCAAACATTATCCTCAATGGTGAAAAACTGAAAGCATTCCCCCTGAAGTCAGGAACAAGACAAGGGTGCCTACTCTCACCACTACTTGTCAACATAGTTTTGGAAGTCTTGGCCACAGCAATCAGAGCAGATAAAGAAATCAAAGGAATCTAGATTGGAAAAGAAGAAGTAAAACTCTCTGTTTGCAGATGACATGATCCTCTATATTGAAAACCCTAAAGACTCTACCAGAAAATTACTAGAGCTAATCAGTGAATATAGTAAAGTTTCAGGATACAAAATCAACACACAGAAATCCCTGGCATTCCTATATACACTAACAATGAGAAAACAGAAAGAGAAATTAAGGAAACAATTCCATGCACCATCGAAACAAAAAGAATAAAATACTTAGGAGTATTTCTACCTAAAGAAACAAAAGACTTGTATATAGAAAACTATAAAACACTGATGAAAGAAATCAGAGAAGACACAAATAGATGGAGAAATATACCGTGTTCATGGATTGGAAGAATCAATATAGTGAAAATGAGTATACTACCCAAAGCAATCTGTAGATTCAATGCAATTCCTATCAAGCTACCAGAGGTCTTTTTCAGAGAATTAGAACAAATAATTTCACAATTTGTATGGAAATACAGAAAACCTCATATAGCCAAAGCAATCTTGAGAAAGAAGAATGGAACTGGAGGAATCAACCTACCTGACTTTAGGCTATACTACAAATCCACAGTCATTAAGACAGTATGGTACTGGCACAAAGACAGAAATATAGATGAATGGAACAAAATAGAAAGCCCAGAGATAAATCCACATATCTATGGACACCTTATCTTTGACAAAGGAGGCATGAATATACAATGGAGAAAAGACAACCTCTTTAACAAGTGGTGCTGGGAAAACTGGACAGCCACTTGTAAAAGAATGAAACTAGAACACTTTCTAACACCAAACACAAAAATAAACTCCAAATGGATCAAAGATCTAAGCAAAAGACCAGAAACTATAAAACTCCTAGAGGATAACATAGGCAAAACACTCTCCGACATAAACCAAAGCGGGATCCTCCATAACCCACCTCCCAGAATATTGGAAATAAAAGCACGAATCAACAAATGGGACCTAATTAAAATTAAAAGCTTCTGCACAACAAAGGAAACTATAAGCAAGGTGAAAAGACAGCCTTCAGAATGGGAGAAAATAATAGCCAATGAAGCAACGGACAATTAATCTCAAAAATATACAAGCAACTCCTGCAGCTCCATTCTAGAAAAATAAATGACCCAATCAAAAAGTGGGCCAAAGAACTTAACAGACATTTCTCCAAAGAAGACATAAAAATGGCTAACAAACACATGAAAAGATGCTCAACATCACTCATTATCAGAGAAATGCAAATCAAAACCACAATGAGGTACCACTTTACACCAGTCAGAATGGCTGCCATCCAAAAATCTACAAGCAATAAATGCTGGAGAGGAAGTGGAGAAAAGGGAACTCTCTTACACTGTTGGTGGGATTGCAAACTAGTACAGCCACTATGGAAAACAGTGTGGAGGTTCCTTAAAAAACTGCAAATAGACCTGCCATATGACCCAGCAATCCCACTGCTGGGCATATACTCCGAGGAAGCCAGAATTGAAAGAGCCACGTGTACCCCAATGTTCATCGCTGCATTGTTTACAATAGCCAGGACATGGAAGCAACCTAGATGACCATCAACTGACGAATGGATAAGAAAGCTGTGGTACATATACACAATGGAATATTACTCAGCATTAAAAAAAAAGTTCATTTGAATCAGTTCTACTCAGGTGGATGGAACTGGAGCCCATTATCCAGAGTGAAGTAAGCCAGAAGGAAAAACAACAATACAGTATATTAACACATATATATGGAATTTAGGAAGATGGTAACGAGAACCCAGCATGCGAGACAGCAAAAGGAACGCAGATGTATAGAACAGACTCGTGGACTCTGTGGATGATGGCAAGGGTGGGATGATGTGGGAGAATGGCATTGAAACATGTTAATTATCATATGTGAAATCAATTGCCAGCCCAGGGTTGATGCTCGGGGCTGGTGCATCGAGATTTCCCGAAGGGAGGGAGGAGGGAGGGAGGAGGGAGGGGGTTCCTGGAGGGGGAGCATATGTAAACCCATGGCGATATCATGTCAGTATATGGCAAAACTAATTTAAAAAAAAAGAAAATTCAATTTTTCTCTACAAGGTGGGCCTTGTCTCTGGGCAGCACTTCCTGCCTGGGCTCATTTCAGTTTCCCAGGACAGCGAGTGGGGGACAGGAGGAAATCACAAGGGTACCTCAGACTTTACATACAGGACGGCAATTGTGGTCACCAACTAACTGCACAAAGTCTGGACCCCTTTTCAAAAGTTAACACTGAAGGAAAAATGCCAACGGGAGGAGCGAGTTAAAGCAGAAGTCAGCCTCCACCTTCCATCAGAATGTGGAGCTTGTTTAACCCCACCCCCACCATTTCTAAATTTACGGAATTGGTCTAGAAGGACTGGAGTTGGGGGGTGGGAGTTGCATTTCTAACAAGCTCCCTGGTGGCAAGGATGCTGTGGGTTTGAAAGCCATAGTTTGAAAACAGCCGACCAAAAGCATGATTATAAAGATGTTTCACATGCATCATCTCCAACAGAAAGAACTTTCCTTGAGAAACTCCTGCCTACGAGACCAAATGTGTGTTTGTATTCACCTTCTCCCTGCATTTAAGAACAAGTATCCAAATAGAAGCAGCTCAGAAGAGCAGTTACCTACAGGGCAACACAGACTCGGGAGCCTGACTCCTCATTTGGAACCTAACTTTCACTATTAAGCTCTGTGATGCAGATAAGTTACTCAAACTCCTGGAATTTGGGGGAGAATGGATACATGTGTAGGTATGACTGAGTCCCTTTCCTGTCCACATGAAACTATCACATTGTAAATTGGCTATACTCCAATATAAAGTAAAAAGTTAAAAAAAAAAGTTCAGCACTGTTTTAATTTTTATTTTATATTGAAGTATTTGCAATGTTGTGTTAGTTTTCAGTGTATAGCAAAGTGGCTTAGTTATACACATACTTATAGCTGTTCTTTTCCAGATTATATCCCATATAGATTATTACAGAATATTGAGTAGAGTTCCCTGTGCTGTACATTAGGCCCTTGTTAATTATCTATCTTTATGTATACTAGTTAGTTAGTTAGTTAGTTCAGTTGCTTAGTCATGTCCGACTCTTTGCAACCCCATGAACTGCAGCACGCCAGGCCTCCCTGTCCATCACCAACTCCTGGAATCTACCCAAACTCATGTCCATTGAGTCAGTGATGCCATCCACCGACTCAATGCCATTTCATCCTCTGTCATCTCCTTCTCCTCCTGCCCTCAATCTTTCCCAGCATCAGGGTCTTTTCCAATGAGTCAGCTCCTCACATCAGGTGGCCAAAGTACTGGAGTTTCAGCTTCAGCAATAGTCCTTCCAATGAACACCCAGGACTGATCTCCTTTAGGATGGACTGGTTGGATCTCCTTGCAGTCCAAGGGACTCTCAAGAGTCTTCTCCAACACCACAGTTCAAAAGCATCAGTTCTTCAGCGCTCAGCTTTCTTTATAGTCCAACTCTCACATCCATACATGACCACTGGAAAAACCATAGCCTTGACTAGACAGACCTTTGTTGGCAAAGCAATGTCTCTGCTTTTTAATATATATACTAGTATGTATATGTTAAGCCCAACCTCCTTATTTATACCCTTCCCCCACCTCTCTCCTTTGGTAACCTTGAGTTTGTTTTCTGTGTCTGTAAATCTCTTTCTAAAGAAGTATGATTGTATCATTTTTTAGATTCCATATATAAATATAAATGATATCATATGATATCTGCCTTTTGTCTGTCTGACTTACTTCACTTACTATGATAATCTCTAGGTCCATTCAAGTTCCTGCAAATGGCATTATTTCAGTTTTTAAAGCTGAGTGATACTCCATCATATATAAGTAGCACTTCTTATTTATCCATTTATCTGGAAATGCACATTTAGGCTGCTTCCGTGTCTTGGCCATTGTAGACAGTGCTGCAGTGAACAGTGGGGTGCATGTATCTTTCAAAGTTTCCTCTGGATATGCGCCCAGGAAGGGGACTGCTGGACCATTTGGTGGTGCTATTCTTAATTTTTAAAAGGAGCCTCCATGCTTTTCTCCCTCCTGGCTGTACCGGTTTATATTCCTGTCAACAGTGGGAATACCTTCGATGGCACCATGGGAAAAAACAGTCTCTGTGCTGTTGTGAAGGTATATTTTATGGTTTTGTACACAACAGACTTCTGTTAAGTTTCAGGAGTGCCGAAGAGAACTGAGTAATGTTATCAAACTGTTCAAGTGTTTTGTATTTTACACGCATCTGTGTGTGTATGTATATATGTATGAATCGGTTCATTTGTTTTGTTTGGTCTGCTAAACTTCTTGACTTATCAGTAAGGGAGAGAGCTGAGCTGTAGTCTCTCACTCTGATAATAGAGGTGCCCATTTCTTTTAGTTGATATACGTTTCTTGTGTATTTTCAGGTGATTTCATTAGGTGCCTAACGTTCAGAATTATCATACCTTCCTAATGACTAAAACTTTAAGCATTCTACAGTAACCATTTTTTCCCTAAAAATATTTTTTCTGCCTTTAAATCTCTGACATAGCTACTCCAACTTTCTTCTGTTTAATGTTTTCCTGGAAGGTACTTTTAATCTTTTACTTCAGTATTTTCATTTCCTATTTTTTTGTTTTACTTTTGGTGTTTTATTACAGGGGCTTTTGAAACAGCATATAAACTGGGCTTTATCTATCTTACCCTTTTGGTCAATTTTGAAAGGGTATAACCAGTTTATGTTTATCGTGGTTATTAATTTATTTGAATTTGTTTTGGCCTTATTATTTAAGAATCTTGCTTCTCTTATTCTATGGCTATTTTTATTATTCACTATAATTTTTAGTTGGTTATTGTCTTACTTATTTGATGGGTTTTTAATCTCTTTTTTGGGGAGATTCATGCATAGTATTTCAGTTCTTTTAGTCATTACCATTGAACATTTATCATACATTTTTATCTTAATAAAATCTAAATTTAAGCTATTTTCACCTCTCTACCCAAGAGTGTAGTGAATGTTGGAATACTTAAACTGTGATCACTCTCATACTTACATCCTACTTTTCTCCAGCATTTTAATTCTGTCCTTTTTAAAATCCCATAAGTTAGACATTGTTTTTATTGTTTTAGATAGGTAATTCAATATGCTTATATGTTTACTTTGTAATTACTCATCATTCCTTTATTTTTATATTCATCCTTTATTCCTATATTATTATTTCTATAAATAAATAAATAAATAAATAAATACTTATTTATTTAAGTTGTGTCCCTCTCTCCTGAATCCCCTTCCCACCCCCAACCCCCTGCCCCAAGCCTGTCCCTCAAGGTTGTCACAGAGCACCAGCTTTGGGTTCCCTGTGTCAAACAAACTCCCACTGGCTATCTGTTTTATATGTGGTAATGTATATGTTTCAGTGCTGTTCTCTCAAATCGTCCGTCCCTCTCCTCCCACTGAGTCCAAAAATCTGTTCTTTATGCGTGTCTCCTTTGCTGCCCTGCGTGTAGGATCGGCAGTACCATCTTTCTAGATTCCATATACATGCCTTAATGTCTAATATTTGTCTTTCTCTTCCTGATTTACTTCACTCTGTATAATAGGTTCTATTTTCATCTACCTCATTAGAACTGACTCCAATGTGTCCCTTTCTATAGCTGAGTAAAATTCCAGTGTGTTTATGTGCCATAACTTCCGAGTCTGTTCACCTACCGACGGGCATCTAGGTTGCTTCCATGTCCTAGCTATTGTAGATAGTGCTGCATTAAACACTGGAGGGCATGTGTTTGTTCAGTTCCAGTTTCCTCAGGGCATATGCCCAGCAGTGGGGTTGCTGAATCGTATTGGTAGTTGGACATGGAACAACAAACTGGTTCCAAATAGGAAAAGGAGTACGTCAAGGCTGTATATTTTCACCCTGCTTACTTAACTTATATGCAGAGTACATCATGAGAAATGCTCGGCTGGAGGAAGCACAAGCTGCTATCAAGATTGCTGGGGGAAATATCAATAACCTCAGATATTCAGATGACACCACCCTTATGGCAGAAAATGAAGAGGAACTAAAAAGCCTCTTGCTGAAAGTGAAAGAAGAGAGTGAAAACATTGGCTTAAGGCTGAAGATTAAGAAAACTAAGATCATGGCATCTGGTCCCATCACGTCATGGCAAATAGATGGGGAAACAGTGGAAACAGTTGCTGACTTTATGTTTTGGGCTCCAAAATCACTGCTGATGGTGACTGCAGCCATGAAATTAAAAGATGCTTGCTCCTTGGAAGGAAAGTTATGGCCAACCTAGACAGCATATTATAAAGCAGAGACATTACTTTGCCAACAATGGTCCATCTAGTCAAGGCTGTCGTTTTTCCAGTAGTCATGTATGATGTGAGACTTGGACTTTAAAGAAAGCTGAGCACCCTAGAATTGATGCTTTTGAACTGTGGTGTTGGAGAAGATTCTTGAGAGTCCCTTGGACTGCAAGGAGATCCAACCAGTCCATCCTAAATGAGATCAGTCCTGGGTGTTCATTGGAAGGACTGATGTTGAAGCTGAGACTCCAGTACTTTGGCCACCTGGTGCAAAGAGCTGACTCAGTTGAAAAGACCCTGATGATGGGAAAGATTGAGGGCAGGAGGAGAAGGGGATGGCAGAGGAGGATGAGATGGCTGGATGGCATCACCAACTCAGTGGACATGAGTTTGGGTGGACTCAGGGAGTTGGTAATGGACAGGGAGGCCTGGTGTGCTACAGTACATGGGATCACAAAAAGTTAAACACGACTGAACAACTCAACTGAACTGAACTGGTTGGTAGTTTTGTGTGTTTTTTAATTTTTTACAAATTAATTAATTTATTTTAATTGTAGGCTAATTACTTTACAATATTGTAGTTGGCTTTGCCATACATTGACTTGAGTCAGCTGTGGGTGTACATGTGTTCCCCACCCTGAACCCCCCTCCCACCTTCCTCCTCACCCCACCACTCTGGGTTGTCCCGGTGTACTGGCTTTGAGGGCCCTGTTTCATGCATCACACTTGGGACTGGGGCTCTATTGCACATATGGTAATACACATGTTTTGATGCTATTCTCTCAAATCATCCACCCTCGCCTTCTCCCACACAGTCCAAATGTCTATTCTTTATCTCTGTGTCTCTTTTGCTGTATCGTATATAGGGTCATTGTTGTTATCTTTCTGAATTCCATATATACGCGTTAATATACTGTGTTGGTGTTTTTCCTTCTGACTTACTTCACTCTGTGTAATAGGCTCCAGTTTCATCCACCTCATTAGAACTGACTCAAATGTGTTCTTTTTAATGGCTGAGTAACATTCCTTTGCGTATATGCACCACAGTTTTCTTATCCATTCGTCTGCCGATGGAGTTTTATTCCTAGCTTTTCCTGGAATCTCGATCCTGCTCTCCACAGTGGTTGTATCAGTTTGCATTGCCCCAGCAGTGTAAGAGGGTTCCCATTTCTCCACACCCTCTCCAGCATTTATTGTTTGTAGGCTTTTTGATGATGGCCTTTCTGACCTGTGTGAGATGATACCTCATTGTGGTTTTGGTTTGCATGTATGCCAAGTCCCTTCAGTCGTGTCCGATTCTTTGCGACACCATGGACTGTAGGCCATCAGGCTCCTCGGTCCATGAGATTCTCCAGGCAAGAATACTGGAGTGAGTAGCCATTTCCTTCTCCAGGGGATCATCCTAAACCAGGGATCGGAACATCTCTTATGTTTCTTGCATTGGCAGGCAGGTTCTTTACCACTGTTCAGGGGCAAAGCCCTGTGATTTTGGTTTGCATTTCCCTAATAATGAGTGCTCTTGAGTATCTTTTCGTGTGTTTATCAGCCATCTGTATGTCTTCTTTGGAGCAATGCCTAGTTAGGTCTTCTGTTCCCTTTTTGATTGGGTTGTTTGCTTTTCTGGTATTGAGCTCAGGATTCCTTTTTGCATTTCTGACAGTTCCTCTGAAATCATATTCTTCCTTCTTAAAGAATATGCTTTACCTCTGCCTTTAATGTAGGTCTCTTGGTGGTAAACTCTTTATATCTCTTTGTAGTCAGGCTTTGCTCTCATTCCTGAAAGGTAACTTTTCTGACTATGTAATTATAGGATAATAGTGATTGTGTTTAAAGATTATGCAGTGATCTTCTCAATTTGTTGTCTTTTTTCCTCTGGATATTTTTATGGATTCTCTTGAAGTCTTACTTAAGAACTATTGCTTTGATATCATGGCATAGATTTCTTGTCATACTATGCTCAGCATACACTGGAAACTTTGTTTCCTGCATCTAGGGAATTTGAAAATTCACAGCTATTATGTTTTCAAATATTGTGTCTCCCGCATTCTTCCAGGACTTAAATATCTGTTAGACTTTATTATTCCCTGCTTCATCTCTTAATTTAAAAAAAGATATTTTAACGTTGTTTTTTCAGATGTCTTTCCTATACCAATGATTGTCTTCAGCCTCAAAAAAGTAGGTTGAGGAAAGGAGTATGACCAAAAATTTTAATGGAGATTTCTGAAACACTGAAATAAAGAGGATGCTTCTTGTCCTCTGGAGACCATCTTCCTGGAGACAGAACAGACTAAAATCATGGTCTTCACACCTTTTATTTAAACCTTTTAGTCATTGAAAGTCTTCCAAGGATGGCAGTTTTCCTAGAGTGATCTGGACAAAGCCAACGTTAAGAAATGAGTTGTTATTTTGTTAAGCCACTGGTAGTTTTGAAGTGGTTTCTTATGTTCTGTGACCTAACATCCTGACTGAGAACTGTTAATCTGGGGACAAACTTTATTACTGCTGTTTTACCAGGGAGGAAACTCTTAGTCTAAATTGAGTATTCACCAAGGCCTAGATATTTGGATGCATAGTTGTCTGGTTTTTAAGCCTTACTTTATAGATTTGCTGCCTCCTCCATAGGAATAGTCATTTCTCCTCCAAAGGAGACACCAGGATGATGGAGAAGATATTGATAAAATATCGGTAAGAAGAATGAATTATATAAGTAGATGTTGGTGTAACATATAAATGTTGATAAATTGTGAGTAGCGATCTTCACCTTAGCTCTGAATGGCTGATTTTATTAAGAATTATTCAGTAAAGTAGCTACATATGAATCTAAACATTACTGTTTTAGCCCATTTAGGCTGCTATAACAAACTACCACAGACTGGCTTATAAAAAAATAAAAAGCTTATAAACTTATTTCTAACAATTCTAGAGCCTGGAGATCTAAGATTGGAGTGCCCACACAGTCAGTTCTTTATGTAATGAAAGCCAGTTTCCAGGTTCATACACAGCTGACTTCTCTCTGTGTCCTCACAAAGGGTGAAGGGGGAGGAAGCTTCCCCAGGTGTCCTTTATAAGCCCACTGTGTGTGTGTGTGTGTGTGCACTCACGCCCACACATGTGCACACTAACTCAGTCCTGTCTGACTCTCTGTGACCCCCATGGACTGGAGCCCTCGAGGCCCCTCTGTCCACAGAGTTTTCCAGGCAAGAATACTGGAGTGAGTTGCTGCTTCCCACTCCAGAGGATCTTCCCAACCCCGGGATCGAACCCGCGTCTCCCGCGTCTCCTGCACGGGCAGGTAGATTCCTTACCCCTGAGTCACCTGGAAAGCCCATATGAGCCCGCCAGTCCCATTCATAAGGGAAGGCCCTGCTTTCTGATGGCATCACGCTGAGCACTAGGTTTCAATATACTGATTGAATATAAACATGCAGACCATAGCAATCATCCTTCTTAAAAACAGGTTAGTTACAAAAAAATTGTCCAAAAAACCATAGGCAAATTAACAGTACATAGTGTCATATGCTTGATATGGTGTAGAAGCTGTAGCTAGTAATATTGTAACTCTCTGTTTATTTTATAGTGGTATTTATTATAGCCTCTGGATTTGTCAGATATTTTTATTTTATACACATAAGAACTCCCAAATTTTCAGCTTGATAAAATTATAGCAGTTTTAATGGCACCCAAATAATTTCTATCAGTCACTCTAAGGCTATGATAATTTAAATATCTGTTTAACTTCAAAGCAAATCAATCAGTGCTCCTTCAATCTAAACTATATCTGTATTTCCAATAAAGAAAATCTACGGTATTGTGCTGAGGGGTTTTAAACTTGAATTCCATGAATGTAATCCTTTCAAGCTTTAAAAATATTTGTGCTGCTCAGGGTTACATATTCCACCAGCTGTCTTTTTCCAAATCTCTTAAATTTTCACATTTGAGTACTTCTTAGTACAACCCTATATATTTGCATTCTGGTTGCTCTTATGTGCTAAACTGACTAAGCCTTGAACCTATGGCATCCATCTGTGGCTTGTGATAAAACTTTATCTGCGGTGTCTTCTCAATCATTAACTGTTAAGTTCCTGAACAATCTTCTAGTTTTCCCTTATGTTAGTTTTATGCTAATATACATTCAAACCTGCTTCAATGATTCCAGCTACATACAGTGTTTCTTTTCCATTTTTCCATTTTATCAACTTAGTTTTTTCCTTCTTTTTGTACTTGATGGTCAACTGGGCACTTTTCCTGTTACATGAGCCCCTATGTCTCCTACACAGGCGTGTACCATTCATCATTTCTCATTGTTTCCTTTTTTATTTGTTTGTTTGCATATGTCACTTCTAAGTATGTTTTGAATATTCAGACAATTTCTTTGCTAAACATCCATGAATTAATGCTTTAGTAACAAATACAGTAACTATTTCTTGGACTAATAAACAACCCTATACTCAGTGAAAACCCTCTGTTGGTAATGGAAATATTTGGCTACTAGCATCATTTTATACTGATTAAATTTCATAGGCTTGACTTTAAAAATATAAGCATTTCTCTAGTCATAATTTTATATAAGGGCTATGGGAGAATTCCTACCATCAAGAAGTTTATAATCAGGGTGTTACTTTTGCTATTTCCTTGAAAACTCAAGATAAAATTAAAATGAAATGCATTAGATTTTAAAAAATTAATAGCTTATAAATTCTGAAAGTAAAATTAGGAATATTCTTCCTTGTGAAATAGCCTTGGTCCTCCCATCTTGGTTACTTTATTAAATCACAGGTTAAACTATTGGGTAAAATGTCTTTACTTCAGGTAAAGCCTGTTTTAATCTGTATATGAAAGTATCTATTGACATATAAGCTGTGATAATCTTTTCACCTAGTGGAGGACAGGGTGTTCTCCCAGACAGACACTGTGTTACACGCCTACCATCCCTCTTATTGCCTTGTTGTATGTATGCACGCATGCGCATGCTTAGCCACTCAGTCATGTCCATCTCTTTGTGACCCCATGAACTACAGTCCACCAGGCTCCTCTGTCCGTAAGAGCTCCCAGGTAAGGATACTGGAGTGAGTTGCCATTTTCTACTCCATGGAGGTCTTCCCAGCCCAGGGAAAGAACCCGCATCTCTTGCAGCTCCTTCACTGGTAGGCAAATTCCATATCACTGTGCCACCTTGGTGTATGATTTCAAACAAATTAGAGTATCTATTGCTTCTGCTTTTTTATTTGCATGTGACCATGTTCTGAGTACTGTAATTATTGTGATAGTAGATGTAGCAATCAGGATTGGAGTTATCTTCCACAATCTTAGACTATAATACCCCCTATAGAGTTAATGGTAATTTAAAGACATCACAAAGAGCCTAGATTTCATTTGTAACCTTCTTGTGCATTTTTCTCAAATTGTGTTAAAATAATTATCAGCAGGAAAATGTACAATAAAGAAGAAATACATGTAAAGGATACTTATAACTGCTGGCATCTTTGCAAGATAAAGGGGGTAATGATTTGAAAAAAAATAGATAAATTTCCCTTTAAGTAAGGAAAATAATTATTAGGAATATAATGGCAGCAAAATCCTTCCAAGAAAAGTATATTCATTTTGTTCTGTTGTTAATGAAACACGTGTTGATCATTACTGTGTATGAGACTGTGTCTCAGGTGGAGGTAAATGAAATGCCTTCTCCTGTTTAAGGAGTCAGGCAGGGGTGTATGACAGCAAGAGTGCAAAGAAGCACATTTCAGAGGAGAATAAAATAAAATCTGGGGAAGATTAGGGGAAGGACAAATGACTTCAGTTGTGAGCTGATGGTTGAAGGTATTTGGTAAAGATTTTTGTATATTTTGAATTTGATACAAAGAGATAAGATGGGAGGTATGAGCAAAGTCACACAGGTGAAAAAACAAAAGATGTTTTCAGTAAATAGTAACTTAAATTATGTTGTTAAAAAGTAATGGGACTTCTGTTTGGGGCATGATAGACTGAAGGAAATGTATTTATTTCCAGTCCATCTTAGCCCTACTAAAATAATAGAGACTATTTTGAAAGAGCATGACTTCAAAAAAGGATGGGAATAACCATAAGACAAACAAGATTTTGTCTTATTTAGGTGCAACTGAGTTAATAGAGCAAAGAAATCTAAAACTTAACAGATAGCAAAGGGTCAGAAAATTTTGTGTACAAAGAGAAAAATCAAAGCAAACAATTTCTTTTTAATTCCATTCAAAGAACAAAATTCAACATGGAAAACATTTAATATTCATAGAGAAATAAGAAAAAATCATCCTTGAAATAGGAAAAGGAAGATGCAGAAATATTTTTTTCTTTATGAGACAGTCCTGTGAGACTATTATGAAAAGACCTACAGGGTCCACCTCTCCCAGAGCTTTTAATTCTGAGTATTGAAGAACCATCCAAAGCATTTGAGCAAGGGATGCTCGGGATGAAGAGCTTTCCTAAAGAGCAAGATAAGGAAAAAGGGGAAGAGAGTTAACAATAAAAATTATATAGTGAAAGGAACTGAAGGTCTAAGTTCAAAAAGTGCTAGTAGGAATAGAGGACAGATTTAGGGAAAAAATCATTAGAGAATGGGAAAGAACTGAGTCTGTAGACATAAGAAGCAAAGAAAGTGTTGAGTCTCAGAAGAGATAGTTTCGGTGTTATCCTTTTGTGTTTGAGATGTTAATGGAAAGTGCAAATAGAAATAATTGAGCAAGACAGAGAAAATTGATCTCTGAAGCCTGAGATCTAAACAGTGAATTTGGCAACATGGAGGACTCTGGTGATCTTCAAGAGAATGGTTTTGGTAGAATGTTGGAGGTGAAACATGATTGGAATGGATTAGGAAAAGAGGAACCAGAAAATTTAGGAATAATGCTGGCAAGGAGTTTTGCAACAAAAGATCATAGTTAGCAGAGCTTTTAAGAGGGCGTTTCATTCACTGAAACATAATAAAGGGGTGAGTGAGGACATTCTGTTTTTATATGTGTTTTTCAGTTAAGCATTAGAGAGCATCCTAATATCTAGAAAGTTTTATAAAGTTTCACTATGATGTTTTTTATAAATCATGGCAGGAAACCAGCTTGCTTTTTGAAATACACAAACTGCCCACAATTCACTCAAACCCACAGAAACTAGCATTGTATATATTAAAGACAGACACATGTATTATCACTGTTAGCACATTTCTGGCTAGTTTTACATCATGTAAGAATAAATTCAGATATTTGATATTTGTCAGTTCTTACAACTTGGGATTGATTAAATGAAAACTTTATTTTAGACCTTTTTTGGAAGTCAGCATACAGTGTAATAACAGATCCTTGCTTCTCCCTGAAAAATCCTAAGAAGGCATACTTCTGATATCGTCTCATAGTCTGAATCATGGTAGAACTCTTCCTTTACAAATGAGTTAGAAAGAAGCCCATACGTCCACAATACTGGGGGAATAATTGCATTGTCGAAGAAACCAGTTGCTAAGACTCAAAAAGCCTTTGCCTGTTAATTCCTTACACAAAACCTTGGATCCTTAAACTTGAAAAGCAAGAAGCTGTGTGTTTCCCAGTGTTGCTGAACCCCAATTCTGATGGTGGATACCGAATATGTCACATAGGATAATGTTAAGTAGGAAACTCCTTACCGGTGAAGCCAGAACTTATGCAGAACATCATAGGAGGGAGGTCCTTCTGGAGAGTAGGATTAGATGCTAATCAAGGACTTACCACCTTGAGAGGGCTCTCACAGTGCCTTCCTAGCACGGACTGCTACATCAGTTTTTCCTTTCCTAAATGGAAGCATTCGTTATGGCTACCTGGTCCTGTTCCACCACTGTATATTGGTGTATCAAGGGGTGGGTAAACTGCCCTTTGAGTTCATACATGTCACATCACTCAGAGATGCTCAACTTTGAGCTTTACATGTAAGACACCTGTGTGGAACTTGCAGTTGTTTGTGAAGACTATAATATATGGGTGGAAAAAGTAAAATGAAGACTTGGTGATGAGACTGGTAGACTTTAGCAAAGACTAGTTATCAGTATCAGTATCAGTTCAGTCGCTCAGTCGTGTACGACTCTTTGCAACCCCATGAACCACAGCACACCAGGCCTCCCTGTCCATCACCAACTCCTGGAGTCCACGCAAACCCATGTCCATCGAGTTGGTGATGCCATCCAGCCATTTCATCCTCTGTTGTCCCCTTCTCTTCCTGCCCCTAATCCTTCCCAGCATCAGGGTCTTTTCCATTGAGTCAACTCTTCGCATGAGGTGGCCAAAGTATTGGAGTTTCAGCTTCAGCATCAGTCCTTCCAGTGAATACCCAGGACTGATCTCCTTTAGGATGGACTGGTTGGATCTCCTTGCAGTCCAAGGGACTCTAAAGAATCTTCTCCAACACCACAGTTCAAAAGCATCAATTCTTCAGAGCTCAGCCTTTTTCACTGTCCAACTCTCACAACCATACATGACTACTGGAAAAACCATAGCCTTGACTAGACGGACCTTTGTTGGCAAAGTAATGTCTCTGCTTTTCAATGTGCTATCCAGGTTGGCCATAACTTTCCTTCCAGGGAGTAGGCGTCTTTTGATTTCATGACTGCAATGACCATCTGCATGATTTTGGAGCCCCAAAAAATAAACTCTGACACTTTTTCCAGTGTTTCCCCATCTATTTCCCATGAAGTGATGGGCCCAGATGCCATGGTCTTAGTTTTCTTAACGTTCAGCCTTAAGCCAACTTTTTTAGTCTCCTGTTTTACTTTCAGCAAGAGGCTTTTTAGTTCCTCTTCACTTTCTGCCATAAGGGTGGTATCATGTGCATATCTGAGGTTACTGATATTTCTCCCAACAATCTTGATTCCAACTTATGCTTCCTCCAGCCCAGCGTTTCTCATGATGTACTCTGAATGTAAGTTAAGTAAGCAGGGTGACAATATACAGCCTTGATGTACTCCTTTCCCTTTTTGGAACCAGTCTGTTGTTCCATGTCCAGTTCTAACTGCTGCTTCCTGACCTGCACACAGGTTTCTCAAGGTCAGATGGTCTGACCTGTAAGACTAGTTAGACTCTTACAAAGCCTGTTTTTTCATGTTCCTGAACACATAGCTAACCTACATTTCCCATGCTCTTCTGCAGCAGAAGTCGCTATTTTACTGAGTTCTAGCCAATAGAATGTGAGTGGCAATGATGTGTGCCAGTCCTAGTGTGGCCCATAAAATCCACATGTGCTGACTTCATGGAGAAGACTTCCAGGACCTGGCCAAGAATAGGAGCCACAGTATAGAGGACACTGATTCCCAGACCAAGGAGAAGAGAGGAATATCTGCTTTGAACTTTGATCAGAATAAACAACACTTCAATGGATTTCACACAATAAAAGGGCTTCCTAGGTGGTGCTAGTGGTAAAGCATCCAACTGCCAATGCAGGAGACATGAGACGTGGGTTCAACCCCTGGCCCAGGAAGATCCCCTGGAGAAGGGCATGGCAACACTCCAAAATTCTTGCCTGGTGAATCCCATGGACAGAGGAGCCTGGCGAGCCAAAATCCATAGGGCTGCAAAGAGCCAGACACGAGCATGAGGTGGCCAAAGTATTGGAGTTTCAGCTTCAGCATCAGTCCTTCCAGTGAATACCCAGGACTGATCTCCTTTAGGATGGACTAGTCTGAAATGACTTAGAACACACACAATAAAAATTGATTGAAGATTTTGATCGTTATAGTAGGAAGCGTTTTTTGTACTCATCCAATTTTGATTTTGTTTTTAAATTTCTCCTTCCCATTTTTAAAAAATGTTTTGAAGGTTGTTCTTGTGAATTGTTCAAGAATCCAGTATAAGCAGTAAAATAAACAGTAAAATCCATAAATTTATTTCACTTGCATTGTATTACTTAGGTTTAACTTGGACTTCAAGGGCAAGGGTGGGATGATATGGGAGAATGGCATTGAAACATGTTAATTATCATATGTGAAATCAATCGCCCACCCAGGGTTGATGCTTGGGGCTGGTGCACCAAGATGACCCAGGGGGAGGGAATAGGGAGGGGGGTTCTGGAGGGGGAGCATATGTAAACCCATGGCGGTTTCATGTCAATGTATGGCAAAACCAACACAATAAAGTAAATAAAATTAAAAAAAAAAAAAGCAAAAGAGAAAAAAAAATCAAATTCTTTGTTAGTGCAGAGTTCTCTTAGGTCAAATAGAATGTAGAATGAATTATATATTGGTTATAATGTAATATATTGAATTATATATTGGTTTTATATATATAATATAATATAATTTATATATTGGTTATAATTTCTGAATAACACTTTAAATGACACAAAACTGTAGTTGTTTTGTAAGCATAGACATGCTAAAATTTCTGCCATGCAATAGTTTATGATAGGAAGAAAAACAAGTATGTGACCTGCCCTTAGCTTTTGCATGACAGCAAAGAAGAAGTGATTGATATTAGGTTATTCATTTATAGGTAGCTCATCTGTGTTTTATTTCTTATCCTGTCAAACTGAGAAGACCTACCAATTTTATCAGGGCTGCTGATGTACTCTGCACTTATAGTTTTATTACCTGGTGGAGAAGCTACAAAATATTGGCAGTCTTTAATAACGAGCACTTTATGTTTCCTTATGTCAGCAAATTTCTTAGATTAATAGTCTGCATTTGGTTGATGGAACTGTACTGAGCTTTTTTTTTTAAGGTTCCCGTTTCTCTAACTGCTTGTAAAAAAATCTAGCCAGAGGCCTAACGTGTATCTAGTCATACACACATATGTATCTATGCACATGCTGTGCTGTGCTGTGCTCAGTCGCCCAGCGGCATCTGACTCTGCCATCCCGTGGACTGCTGCGAGCCGGGCTTCCTTGTCCTTCAGGATCTCCTGGTGTCTACTCATCCTTCAGTATCTCCTGGTGTCTACTCAGTCTCATGTCCGTTGAGTCAGTGATGCCACCTCATCCTGTTATCCCCTTCTCCTCCTGCCCTCAACATACACACACTGTGTCGTTGAACTATCACGTTCTCTTCCTGGGCAAACCTTTGTCTGAAGCAGATATTAAATATTTGTCTATGATGGCAAATAATCAACACGTTGTTGTCTGTATTATTAAGTTTGTAAAATATATATATTTAAAACCAACAACAGGATTTAGAAAGAAAATACAAATCTGGATGTTCTAGAGTTGGGAGGCATAGGGATGCTTGTCCTTTCATTTTTTGATATTGAAACTAGTTCAATGTTGGACAAGTACTCAGAATTTTGAAAATCTGGAGAAGAGAATTTTAAAAGATTAATTGAGGTAAATATTTAATCTTTTACTTTGTTGTAAAACTTTTTAAGATAGATCATTTATTTGCAAGGAATCTAAAACAATACAAAAGATTTTTTTCCCCCTTATTTGATCTTCAGCTAATAAGGAGTAACTTAATGACTCTTAAAAGCATGGAACAATTTTCAGAGTAATTGAAACTTGACTGAACTTTGCTATAATGATTTTATAATATTTATGTCAAACAGATGTTAGTTCTTACAGCATTAGGTAACAAAGTATTGATAAATATATAAATTTCCTTTATTTAATTTTATAGCATAACTGTATTGGTACATAGGGGCTTTGCTGATGGCTGAGCTGGTAAAATGGAAACCCACTCCAGTGTTCTTGCCTGGAGAATCCCAGGGACAGAGGAGCCTGATGGGCTGCCATCTACAGGGTCGCACAGAATTGGACACGACTGAAGCAACTTAGCAGCAGCAGCAGCTGGTAAAGAACCTACTTGCCAATACAGCAGACACAAGAGACCCTGGTTCCATCCCTGGGTTGGGAAGATCCCCTGGAGAAGGAGATGGCAACCCACTCCAGTATTCTTGCCTGGAAAATTCCGTGGACAGAGGACTCTGATGGGCTACAGTCCATGGGGTCGCAGAGAGTTGGACATAACTGAGCTTGCATGTACTTATTGGCACATCAGATGCTGACCATGCTCATCATCTATACAGAACTAAAAAGTTATCTTTTGAAAGGGAAAAGTCAAATAAGTTTACCACAAAAATCCATAATCATGTTGTTTTTCAAGGTATAAATTTTACTCAAGGAACATATTTTTCCTCATAGAGATTAAAAAGAAATGTCTACTATTTCAAATTATTTTTAGTTAAGGTATAGGCTGAAGTTTCTTATATTTAGCTACTTGAAAATAAAATAGTTCATTTCAAATCATATGAATCTCATGCATTAATTTACATAAATTACTTTAATTATCTTTCAGTATATCATCAGATATTAATTTAGACTGTTCTCTTAATCTCTTGGACTTCTTCAATAGAAAATAATTTCCTGTGAATTTACATTAATTATTTCCCCCTATAAAATCAGGATGAGATAACTGTTCCAAAAAGATTAGCCAGAGAGAGCATATTCATTTAGACCATTCTTAAAAGTATCATAGGAGAGCTTGATTATAATTTAGCATGATTTGAATTTGAATCAAGTCCTCCAAACCTCTATTTCTATCTGTAAATGGAATAAAAACTTCAATATAAAATTAACCTTTAACATTGATAGTTTATCATTTCCCAGTACTGATATACTAATATTAGAATCAGATTTCAAGTAATAGGCGATTCTTTCTTATATTTTTTAAGTAATAAAGTGTATATAAATGATGTTTTAGTCTTTTTTAGATGTTACACAATTAGAAAAACTTTTTATTTGTTTCCTTTCTGTAACATTGGCATGAACTAAATTTTCCTGAATTGGCAATGTTACCACAAAAATGGAATATATACTATATAATTAAAACTAAATAATTCGTATAGGCATGTGTGCGCTAAGTCACTTCAGTCGTGTCCAACTCTTTGCAACCGTATGGACTGTAGCCTGCTACGCTCCTCTGTCCATGGGATTCTCCAGGCAAGAAGACTGGAGTGGGTTGCCACTTCCTCCTCCAGGGGAATCTTCCCAACTCAGGGATCCAACCTGCATCTCTTACGTCTCCTGCACTGGCAGGCAGGTTCTTTACCACTAGCACCACCTGGGAAGCCACAAGCATACTCAAAGACTTTAAGTATTTTTGTTTTGTTTTCCCTTCTTCAGTACAATTTTAAGTATCCTAATGGAGTGTGCTCTGATGTTTTGTAACAAGTCAACTAATTTTCTTCATTATATATATATTTTTACTTAGCAATTCCATACATAGTTAATTCTTTTAATCTTTCCTCATTAATCGGTCTTTCTGGCTCATTAATCATCTGTACTGCCCTTTTAGAATTTTCCTTTCCCCAATACATTGTAAGCCTGACTTTCCCTCTGCACAAAATTTATTATACATTCTTAAGTAGGCAGAAGATATAAATTGCTTTTCAGAGAAATGATGCTTTAACATTAAAATGTCTCCAAGAGTAGTCTTATCTAGATCTGTGTTGATCCAGCTATGCATCAAAAGACAACTTAAAATGAGAAGAGATCTGAATAAGTCTTTTAAATTACTTTGCACTTCTAAAATACTGAGTTACATATTATTGGGTAGCTTTAATAAAAGGACAAGATTTATCACTTAGAAAACCTTGGTCTTGTACTACTATATTATCCAGGAGAGTTTCTCAAAGGGGAAACATATATATTTAAGAAGGTAGTAGAATAGATTTTTGTTGTTTTTGTTTAATATTCATTTGTTTTGACTTTTTTGAGGAAAAATTGGAGTAAAATGTAAGTTTCAGGTGTATGGCATTTCACGTTGACGTTTACGTGCCCTGCAGCCCCTGCGGTCAGTCTGTCCATCATTCACCACCAAGTAGTTGACCCTCTTCACTTAGTTTGCTCCCGCTCAGTGCCCTTTCCCTCTCAGTTAAGTTCAGTCGCTCAGTTGTGTCCGACTCTTTGCAACCCCATGAACTGCAGCACGCCAGGCCTCCCTGTCCATCACCAACTCCCATAGTCTACCCAAACCCATGTCCATCGAGTCGGTGATGCCATCCAGCCATCTCATCCTCTGTCATCCCCTTCTCTTCCTGCGCCAATCCTTCCCAGCATTAGGGACTTTTCCAATGAGTCAACTCTGCATGAGATGGCCAAAGTATTGGAGTTTCAGCTTCAACATCAATCCTTCCAATGAACACCCAGGACTGATCTCCTTTAGGATGGACTGGTTGGATCTCCTTGCAGTCCAAGGGACTCTCAAGAGTCTTCTCTAACACCACAGTTCAAAAGCATCAATTCTTCGGTGTTCAGCCTTTTTCACTGTCCAACTCTCACATCCATACATAACTACTGGAAAAACCATAGCCTTGACTAGATGAACCTTTGTTGGCAAAGTAATGTCTCTGCTTTTCAATATGCTATCCAGGTTGGCCATAACTTTCCTTCCAAGGAGTAGGCATCTTTTGATTTCATGGCTGCAATCACCATCTGCATGATTTTGGAGCCCCCAAAAATAAAGCCTGACACTTTTTTCCAGTGTTTCCCCATCTATTTCCCATGAAGTGATGGGACCAGATGCCATGATCGTAATTGAGTCTTAAGTCAACTTTCTCTCTGGTAACCACCAATCAATCTGTTCTCTATATCTATGACTTTTGCTTCTTTTTTCTTCTTTGTTTGTTCTATTTTTCAGATTCCACGTATAAGTGAAATCAATGGTATTTGTCTTCACTCTGTCTGACTTATTTTACTTTAGCATAATACCTTTTGGGTCCATCCATGTTGTTGTAAATGGCGAGATCTCCTTCTTTTTTATGGCTGAATGGCAGTGTTTGTGCATTTGTGCCTGTGTGTGTGCTCAGTGTATATTTATATATGAATTTGACAATTTATCCATTCATCCATCAGTGGGCATTTTGTTTTCATATCTTGTCTATTGTAAGCAATGCTGCACTGAACACAGTATTCTTAGTCTTTCTGAATTAGTCTTTCATCTTCTTTGGATAAATACTCAGAATTGGCTTTACTTGAGCATACAGTAGTTCTATTTTTATTTTGGAAGGAAGTTTTCCATGGTGACTGCACTAATTTACATTCTCACCAACAGTGTGCTAGGGTTCCCTTTTACTCACATTCTCAGCAACACTTATTACATTTTGTCTTTTTGATAATAGCCATTCTAACAGGTGTGATATGATGTATAATTATGTTTTGATGTTCATTTCCCTCATAATTTGGGATATTGAGAATCTTTTTATATACTTGTTGGCTATCCATATGATGTCTTTGAAAAAATGTCTTTGGAGATTCTCTGCCCACTTTTTATTAGATTGTTTATGGGTGTTTCTGATTTTGTTTTTTGCTGTTGAGTTGTTTGGGTTTTTTTTTTAATATATTTTAGATATTAACCCCTAATTGGATAAATGATTTTGCAGATATTTTCTGCCATTACATAGACTGCCTTTTCATTTTGGTGATGGTTTTCTTTTTGTGCACAGAAACTTTCTAGTTAGATGTAGTCTCACCTCTTTATTTGTGCTTTTGTTGCCTTTGCTTCTGGAATCAGACTGGAAAATTCAGCATCAAAAATGATTTCAAAGTGCCTACTGTCTCCTGTTTTCTGCTGGGAGTTTTATGGTTTCAGGTCTTACATTCAAGCCTGACCATCTTGAGTTAATTTTTGAGTTAAGATGGTGATCCAGTCTCATTCTTTTGCAGATGGCTGTCCAGTTTTCCTACTACAATATACTGAAAAGACTGTTCTTTCTCTATTCCTGACTCTTTGTCTTAAAATAATTGACCATGTAGGCATTTTTTTTTTTGTGCTCTATATTCTGTTCCATTAACTTAAGTGTCTTTTTGTTTGCCAGTACCACACTGTTTTAAATTACCAAAGTATTTATAGTCTACTTTGAAAACAGGGACACAATACCTCCAGTTATGTACTTCTTCAAGACTGCTTTGAATTTTGGGGTTCTTCTGTGATTACATACAGATTTTATAATTATTTGTTCTAATTCTGTGAAAAATGGCACAGAGATTGCACTGAATTTGTATATTACTTTGGTTACTATGGACATTGTAACAATATTAATCTTTCCAATCCATGGACACAAAACATCTTTCCATCTGTTTCTGTCATTTTCAGTTTATTTCATTAATGTTACAGCTTTCAGTGTACAGGTCCTTCATCTCCTTGCATTAATTAATTCCTAGATATTTTATTTTTTTGATGCAATTGTAAATGATATTGTTTTCTTAAGTTCTCTTTCTGTTAGTTTTGTATTAGTGTATAGAAGCACAGAAGATTTGCATATATTAATTTTGTATTCTGCAACTTTACTAAATTCTTTTATTAGTTCAGATAGTTACTTGGAGGAGTCTTTAGAGTTTTCCCTATTTAGTATCATGTCATTTACACATAGTTTCTGTTTTATTTCTTTATTTCCAGTTTGGATGCCTTTTGTTTATTTTTCTTGCCTAATTGCTGTGGCTAGGATTTCCAGTACTATGTTGAATAAAAGTGATGACAGTTGGCATCCTTCTTGTGTTACTGAACTTAGGGCTTTTAGAGATTGGTGTGATGTTAGCTGTAGGTTTGTCACATATGGCATTTATTATGTTGATGTATATTTCCTCTGTGTATATCACATCTCTTTTCTTTCATAATTCTTGCATTTCTAGTTTTTTTTTTTTATCATCTTCCACAGGACTTATTGTTTCATCAGGTTTTCAAAATTCTTGGCCTACTATTTCATAAGAATCTTTACCTTTGCATGAGTTTTCTTCAATTGTTAGTTTTAATTTTTGCTTTTTTATACTTTTCTTTCTTAGGGTATTTTTTGTCTTGGAGCTGTGCTAGGTTTTACCTAGATACTCATCTTTTTGTATAGGTTGATTTTCCTAGACTGTAATGTGAAGTAGGTTTCTGGGTAATATAGATGGTAGCATTCTTCTGGGACTCTTAATCTAAAATTCCTCTCCATCTCTGCTGTCAAAAAGAATGAAGGCTACAAGTATTACTTGTTTATGTTTTTACTTAGGTGGCCCTTCTCTTCTGCTTGTCTGATTCCAAATGAATATGATAGATCTTCTGTGAGCTCTATTTGTCCCCAATTTTGCAAACAAGTAATAAAGTTTTTTTCATAGGATTTTCCTCACTCCAAATTATTTTTGTGTTGTTTTCCTTAACCCCTCATTAGTCTCACATCACTCACCATATTTCATCTCATCTATTTCTCCCACATGACTTTTGCCTTACCTTGTTAAGCTTTTGGTGGCAATTTTTTTTCTTTCCTAGTTTTACAGTAAATGGAGTTCATAGTGTATTTATATGATTCTAGAATAAAAAGGAAAAAATGACCATTCTAGAAATTATTTTAACTTTTAAGATCTTGTGCTTACAAATACCAAGAAAGTAAAGTAGTTTAGGAAGAAAAGCATTTTCTCAACTCCTATATTTCTTTTTAAGTCAAGGTTATTTCATATTTTATTGTATAACAAAAACAAAGATACAGTGACAAAATTAAAGGAAACACAGATGAAGAAACTTCCCACTGAGTCACGTTGTATAGTGTGTGTGTGTGTAATTGCTTATAGAAGGGTGCTGTTGTTCAGTTGCTCAGTTGTGTCCGATTCTTTGTGACCCCATGGGCTGCAGTACACCAGGCTTCCCTGTCTTTCCCTGTGTTTCACCATCTCCTGTCCATCTCAAGCTCCTGTCCATTGAATTGGTGATGCCATCCAACAATCTCATCCTTTGTCATCCCCTTCTCCTGCCTTCAGTCTTTTCCAGCGTCAGGGTCTTTTCAAATGAGTCAGTTCTTTGTATCAGCTGGCCAAAGAATTGGAGCTTCAGCTTCATCATCAGTCCTTTCACTGAATATTCAGGAATGATTTCCTTTAGGATGGACTGGTTAGATCTCCCTTGCAGCCCAAGGGATTCTCAGGAGTCTTCTCCAACACCACAGTTTAAAAGCATCAATTCTTCAGTGCTCAACTTTCTTTATAGTCCAACTCTCACATCCATATATGACTATTGGAAAAACCATAGCCTTAACTAGATGGACCTTTGTCAGCAAAGTAATGTCTCTGGTTTTTAATATGCTGTCTAGGTTGGTCATAACTTTTCTTCCAAGGAGCAAGCATCTTTTACTTTCCTGGCTGCAGGCACCATCTGCAGTGGTTTTGGAGCCCTAGAAAATAAAGTCTGTCACTATTTCCATAGTTTCCCCATCTATTTGCCATGAAGTGATGGGACTGGATATTATAATCTTAGTTTTGTGAACGTTGAGTTTTAGGTCAGCCTTTTCACTCTCCTCTTTCACTTATATCGAGAGGCTCTGTAGTTCCTCTTTGCTTTCTGCCATTGGGGTGGTGCCACTTTCCTCGGGGTGTTTGCAAGGAATCTCTATACCGTCTTCCACAGTGGTTGTAGCAATTTACATTCCCACCAGCTGTGTAAGAGGGTTCCCTTTTCTCCATATCCTCTCCAGCATTTATTGTTTATAGACTTTTTGATGATGGCCATTCTGACTGGTGTGAGGTGATATCTCATTGTAGTTTTGATTTGCATTTCTCTGATAATGAGAAATATTGAGCATCTTTTCATGTGTTTGTTAGCTTTCTGTATGTCTTCTTTGGAGAAATGTCTGTTTAGGTCTTTTCCCCCACTTTTTGATTGGGTTGTTTGCTTTTAACCAATGAAAATTTAATTTTATTGTAGACATTTCTAAAAATGTTTTCTGTTAAATATCTAGTTCTTTCTGGAGAATATCAGCTTGCATCATTAGACACAAGGATTTTCAAATTTTCTATTAAAATATTCATGATATGTAAGATGCAAATAGTTATAGCCTCTTCACTATACAAAAATAACATTTTTACTCGAATTATTCAGTAAGAGGTAACTCCATTGCAAGATACTAAAGGTATATGTTTAGATATAAACTATTTACTATTCTTTCGACATTAAAGTTAAGAGGAATAGAATGTATTTTAAACTCTTGCCCATTTATATTCTCCTTTCACATTTAGCTCACTCATTTACTTGGCCTTAGTGTTAGGTGTGACAGTGTATTAGCCAGCCTGTCACAGACATTCAGTCATTTTATCAGTTCTACGAGACAGATACTAAATAGCACAGTCTAAATTGAAATCTCCGACGACTCTCTGGAGACAATTTGATAACAAGAGTCTCACCTGGGCACTTAGATATTTGGCCTTTTCCTATAGGTAGGTGCATTAAGAGAGCAACTTTTGAGTAAACTTTTTTAACCTTCAAGTGTCAAAATTTCTCTCTCATCATCTGATTATTGCATCTCATTTTGTTAGGAAAGCCTATCAATCTTTCCCCCCCATACAACAAGGAATTTAAAGAACCACCAGTGACTATTATTTTAAACAAAACAATTTAAATGAAATCATGTAGTCCAACCACTCTTTTCAGAACTAATTTAGACAACAGAGACAGTATTTTGAAACAAGCTCTTAGTTCCAAGTGCATTGTAGTTCAGTTATAAAATTGAAACAACGTAGCCATAATGTGCTCAGCAATCTTTGGGACTTCCTTTTGCCATACAGTTATTGCAAAAGCATTTTTAAATCAGATTATTGGATTCTGGACTGAAAAAGCTAGGATCCATGACACTGAGCTTGTGGTGAAGATGATAGAGCTGAGAAGAATAAGCCTTGAAATGTAAACGTGGATGTGTTTCCATAGCCCCTGTGAATTTCAGTTTGCCAAAAGCAAAACAAGGAATCCATGTGTGGTTTGAGATTCCTTTTAGCTCTCTGAGTAGATAAGTTCTTTGATAATATTGTCCTCAATATCTGTTGAATTAATAAATACACATCTTTGTTTATAGATGTGTGGGGAGGATCCTAGAGCTCAACCCATGTAATGTTCTAATCTGATGTATGAGGAAGCTGAGGCTCCAGAGAGTCTGATCACTTGCCTTGGTTTTGAGACAGCACACCCTCCCCAAGTTTATGCTCCTCCTCTACCTCAGTGTCTTCATGATCCTTTTGGGAACAAGGCAAGATGTAATTTATTACCAAGCTGAAAAGTTAAGTCTAGTACCAAAGTCTTCTAAATTTCTTAATTAAAGTATTTGTCATTTTACTCCTTTTTCTTTTCACTGACACCTAATCTTTCTTATGTGACCTATCTGAAAAAATGTATTATTTTTTACTTAACTAAAAATAAATAATGTAATATTAATGTATTAAAAAATAAAAAATGTATTATTTGGGTATTTTTGTAATCCTCATATGACAGTGCTAATTTAAATGCAACCTATTCTAATATTTGCAATGCTAATATTAGTTTTTATTTATGCTAATTAAATATAAAATAGTTTCTGCAAACACTTTAGACTAAGTTCTTTAATTTTAAGGAACTAACAATGCATATTTTAAGTAAAATTTTCCCATTTATGGAAATGAATTTCAAAATAGAATATGTGAATTTTACTGTAAGGGGTGTTACATAGAGAAGAATACATACTGGTTTAATCAGTGTTGAATTTTTGGTTATAAAATTGTGATAATAATTGATAATTACTTATATGCAAAAATAAACAGAAAATTCAGGAAAATTAATTCTGATTTAAGAATTAATAACTATATAGGTTATGAATAGACAAATCTGTGGTACAGCAACCATAATTCTCTAGTTATTTCTAATTAAAATTTTACAAAATTTAGATTTATAGGAAACTTTAATATATATCTGCCTATTTCCTCTGGAAAGTATAGGTATCCTGCAAGGCTAAATAACATTTTCTAATGAAAAGGAACAATACCTTAAAACCCTAATGTTTTATTTTAAGAGTGTTCAGAATTCTATATATCTTTCTGTGACACTTATTGCATTCTTACTTCTATATAAGATTCTAGGGGATATTCTTATCTCATTTCCTAAATGATATATATATTGAGGATAATATGTTTGACATATCTTTTTGTCCCCAATGTTACCAATCCTAGTGACTGGGAAATACTATGTATTCAATGTATTTTTCAGTGAATGGGTGATACAGTTAATATCTATTTTAGAGCCAATTTTCTAACTCTGTTTCTGATTAATATTTTAGTTTATATGACCATAAGTTCTTGAATTCAGATTTGTGAGTTTCTAACACTGAAAAACCTATACTTTATAGGTTCCTCTGGCCATTTTAGATAAGTATATTAGTTATACATATATCTTCTAGTTTAAAAATCCATTCTGGTTCCATAAGTGATTAGAGAGTTTATGAATTCCAGTATTAGGGTCTACTGATATTCTTTTCTTGCCTCATTTCCCATTACCACTAACTTTACCCTGCTTTGACAATGACACCTTGCTAGCTGCTCATATTTTGACAGCTGATCATGCAGCAAAACTCCCCAAACATATACCTTGTTTTTCTTCATATTCCTTATGCTTCCTCAATGCGTTACACATATTCTGGCTCTACCCTCCCCTGTCACTACAGCTGTTTAATTTTCAGAGGTCTTTGCATCTTCTTCTTAACTCACCTCCCCATATCATTGAAACAAAGCAAAATGTGTCCCTTTCATTCACTGATTTCTATGATTTACTCACTTTCTCCATTTACTTGCCAACCTTTTGATTGTTCTTTCTATTCTCCTATAGAATCCCAAATCTCCAGGTAGCGTTTTGGGTCTGCAGCCTTTTCGTCACTATAATGAAGCAAGTTATCACGCATGCGTGTGCACGCGTGCGTGCATACACACACACACACACACACACACACACACACACACACACTTTCCCTTTGGATATGTTTGCCAATTTTCATCGACTTAACTCAAACACTTGATTGTAGACAAACTTTGTTGACAACCTAGCTCTCGCTAATAATCCCCATGCAGATGGTTCCATTGGTTCAATGACCATATCTGCTTTGTTCCCCGGGTATTTCAACCATAACTTGAAGAAGAAGAACCTAATCCCACCACAGGGTTGAATATGGTTTATTAGGAAAGGATTCTTAGGAGAGGTGAAGCTGGTGCTTAGTCATGAAGGTGGTTAGTAGTTTCAGGAGAAAAGGTTTCTGGGTTTACATTCTCTTTACAAGTACTCTTGGCTTGGCTTTGAAGTGAAGTGAAGTGAAGTTGCTCAGTCATGTCCAACTCTTTGCGACCCCATGGACTGTAGCCTACCAGGCTTCTCAGTCAATGGGATTTTCCAGGCAAGAGTACTGGAGTGGGGTGCCATTTCCTTCTCTAGGGGATCTTCCTCACCCAGGGATGGAACCCTGGTCTCCTGCAGTGTAGGCAGATGCTTTACCATTTGAGCCACCAGGGAAGTCTTAAGAGAGAAAAAGGAGATAAAACAAGTAAAGGGTGGAGAGAGAATACAGGTTGATTGGAAGCAAAATCTTGGGGAGCCATGAGATCTGGGCATGTCTGAGGACTGCCAGTGTTTGGTATAATTTTTGCCCAGGTGCCTGTAGAGGACTGCAGTGGAGAGCAGTAGTCAGCTTTCAGAGGTCTTTGTGTAGCACGCCAATGGGAAATCATTTATGGAGTTTAAGTAGATGAGAGATATGATTTAATTAGTCAATTAAAATATTCATTGTACAGCAGACAAAGGAGTGATCTAAACAAGGCGAAGCTGCAGGCAAGAAGAGCAAGTAAAGAGAAAGAGCTTTCCTGTAAAAAATTTAAAGCTTTTACATGCTAAATAAGTAAAAATGGAAGACAAAATGATAAGGCAATATTTGTTGTAGATGCAAATATGGTTCATATCTTTTAATATAAAAAGCTCACACAAATTGATTTTGATATGGAAAATACATGAACATACATTCACAGACATATTCATGTAGTATTTGTACTACAACACGAAAATGTTCATCCTCAGTTGTTAAACGTCATAATCCAAATTGATGTTATGGACTGAATGTTGTGTCCCCCGAAATCTTTATGTTGAACCCCCAACCCCTAGTGTGATAGTGTTTGTAGGTGGGGTTGAACCCCCAACCCCCAGTGTGATAGTGTTTGTAGGTGGGGCCATTGAGAGGAAATTAAGTTTAGTTGGGCCTTCCCTGGTGACTCAGATGGTAAGTAATCTGCCTGCAATCAGGAGACCAGGGTTTGATCCCTGGGTCAGGAAGATCCCCTGGAGATAGAAATGGCTACCCACTCCAGTGTTCTTACCTGGAGAATTCCATGGACAGTGGGAGCCTGGCGAGCTGTGTAGTTTGTGGAGTCACAAAGAGTCAGACACAACCGAGCGACTAACAACATCACAAACTAGGTTTAGGTGATAGCCTCATGAAGGTTAGGCCTCTAAACTGGGGTTACACTCTCGTAAGGAGAGGAGAGGAGCCCAGAGCCTGCTCTCCCTCTCTGCCGCGTGAGCACTGTACGAAGGTAGCGGTCTGCAAGCTAGGCAGGGGCTTCTCACTGGGACCCGGTCTTGCTGGCACCCTGATTGCAGGTGTCCAGCCTCCAGAGCCGAGAAAATACAATTTCTCTTGTTTCAGTCACCCAGTCTCCGGCATTGTGTTACAACAGCCCAAAGAGACCAAAACAGAAGACCTGTTCTCCTGTTTAACGAGCAAGCGATTTTATCAAGTATTATAAAATAGAAATTTTGATCTCTCCTCAGACTGAAGATTCTGTCTGAAGGAAATAAAAAAGATGTAGATAAAATGATAGACCTGAAAATTTTATAATAATGTAACTACAAAGGCAAAAGAAGTAAAAATAATATAAACTCCAAGTATAATTGCAGATAGTTAAAATATTGCTTAGCCAAAACAAATGACATTTTGATATCAATAGCAACATCAAAACATATTATACTAAGTGAAAAAGTACACTAAATAGAAAGGACATAAGAATGAAAAAATGGTATTTGCATATATGTTTTCGAAGAAGTCTAAAGAGAAAGCATAAACATATTAATAGTTGATATGACAGTAAGTGATCTAATACGGGATTTCCCTCCATTTGGCAGTTTATTATTTATGTAGCCTAAATTGACTATTTGCATCTTCACAGTCAGAGGCCTGTCTCACCTCTGCTTCCAGACGTCTTCATTCAGTTAGTGATGCACCCTAGGAAACTCCCCCTTAAGTTTTTCCCAAGCCCAACCTTCTAGTACAGTGACTAACAGTGGTAAAGAATCCACCTGCCAATGCAGGTGATGCAGGTTTGGTCCCTGGGAGGGGAACAACCCTGGAGGAGGAAATGGCAACCTACTCCAGTGTTGTTCCCAGGAAAATCCCATGGGCAGAGGAGCCTGGCAGGCTACAGTCCCTGGAGTCACAGAGTCGGACACGACTGAGCAGCTAAACACACAAATCATCTGAAAGTTTTCTTCAACACTCACTGTTGCCATGAAAGTGAAAGTCACTCAGTCTTGTCTGACTCTTTGCGACCCCTTTGACCCATGGAATTCTCCAGGCCAGAATACTGGAGTGGGTAGCCTTTCCCTTTTCCAGGGGATCTTCCCAACCCAGGGACTGAACCCAGGTCTCCCACATTGCAGGCAGATTCTTTACAAGCTGAGCCACAAGGGAAGCCCAAGAATACTGGAGTGGGTAGCCTATCCCTTCTCCAGGGCATCTTCCCAACCCAGAAATAGAACTGGGATCTCCTACACTGCAGGCAGATTCTTTACCAACTGAGCTATCAGGGAAGCACTGTTGCCATAGGGTCTGGCTTTAAAGGACTCCACAGTGTGTCCATATATATTGAATATTTATTGAAATATGTGTATTTTACAATGCAAGGCATTTGTTATCCTTCTTGGCTCTTACTAACAAAAACATTACTATTACAGTGTTTCGTTATATTATTAAGTTGTTATGTTGTTAAAACTTCTTATAAAAACTTTACCAGGTAAAACTTTTTTTTACCAGTGGGCCTGGTAAAAGAGCTCTCTTTTGCTAATGCTATGGTGCCCTCCCTACCATTACAATCAGATTTGTTAGCTGTTAATCTTCTGCAGGGATTTTCAGGTGATGCTAGTGGTAAAGAACCTGGCTGCCAATACAGGAGATGTAAGGGAGGCCAGTTTGATCTCTGGGTCAGGAAGATCCGCTGGAGGAGGGCATGGCAACCCACTCCAGTATTCTTGCCTGAAGAACCCCATGGACAGAGGAGCCTGAAGGACTAGTGGTCCTTAGGGTTGGAAAGAGTTGGACACAACTGAAGTGACTTAGTTTGCACACAATCTTTTATAAGTATTTTTCCAGTTATTTGGAGAACTTAGGTATTGCATTTTTTCTGATATATTGAAACAATGACTGGCAAAAAGCACAGACAGTGAATTACATTACTCCTTACTCAGAAATCTAGACTGATGGCAACAAACTCACCAGTCCTGGGGCCGGCATCCCGCTGCCTGAGTAGCTGGAAACACTGTAGTTCTGGCCCACTAGCTGCTTAATCACAGTGATTTTATGAATCCAGATTTCATGTTGATGGCTGATTTATGTCAGTGTATGGCAAAAAGTACTACAACATTGTAATTAGCCTTCAATTAAAATAAATAAATAAATTTTAAAAAATTCCATGTTGAAATATTTCCTAATGAAATTAGGAGATCGGTGTCTTTGCATTTTGTTGTTTCAATGCTAGTGAGCTGGCTAAATGGGCCATTAGAGAGATACAATGTAGCTTCTGCACTTGAAGTAAAAGTCTTCTTTTTTTTTAGCTTCTTCAGTTTATGCTAAAAAACAGGATCTACTGAAAAGAAACTTTCAAAATATATGATGAGGAGTAAGTCCCTTCCTACTAATTATTATTAGTTTTGTGACCTTATGACAGAGACTGTGTTCTAAGTCCTAAATCCATTACAGCACATTCAATAAATGTAGGCATATAAAGTACGCTGTCATCTGTAGTCGCTTCAAAGTGCATTCAGTATCTCGGTTCCCAAGTGCATTAGATTTTATTAAAAGAATTCTGCTGCAACATCCATTCTTCCTAATTGGTTTATGGATAGCCCCCACCATTCAGGCAAATCCTAATTGCATTATCCCACAAATCTAGTTTGATTTATGGTTCCCTGTTTGCTCTATATTATTTATATAAACCGAGATTAAATTCTTAAGACATTAAATAAAATTTAGAGTAGTTTTTGTATGTGACATATAAGGATCCTTAACAGTATTTCTTGTTTTGTTTTTATTTAGTCAAGCTGTATCCAACTGTGTGATATCCAGTAATAATACCTTTATTACCTTTCCAGAGATTAATTATATTTCACTTTTTTTTATGTTACAGATTTTTAGAATTAGTTGGAATGAATTAGTATATCTTTCTGTAATGTTTATGTGGGTATATATTTGGAACAGAAAAAAATATTATCTAAGGATACAATGATAGAGCATTTGCCTAAAATGAGGTAATGTCCCTTTGCATTAACAAGTTTAGGTGGGGAGATTCTAATCGGTTTTACAAATTGTAACTCTTGAGAGTCCAAGAGTTAATTTGGAACGGATCTATAGCAGACTTCAGAGAATCTACTGTTTTTATGTAAGTAAATGGCAGAAATATGAAAACATAAGATAACAAATAATAGAATTCTGTCACTGCTGAGTCATTGCATATTAGCATGGACAATTTTTGTAAAACTAAGATTTCCATGGACTTGTAGGTATGGAATCATTTCGTAGAGAGCCCATGAAAATTTAAGGGCACAAAGAGGAAGTATAAGTTGTCTATTACAGTTTATAAATAGCCTTCTGGGCATCTGAGCAATGTGTTCATTATTTGAAAAGTTTGGACATTTAGAATTTTGAGTTCTGAACCAGAAAGAAATGGAATATATTTAGAATAAGATAAAAAGAAGGAGAAATTGATTTTAAGATAAATGCAAAGAAAAAGGAGAAAGATACCTAATCTCAAACAACTTTTAGGCCATGTAAACAAACGAGAGACATCCTCTCAACAGCTGAAATGATAAATCAGCATCTAAAAAAGCCTGAGAAAGGTGGTTAGGAGATGATGATAAGACAAAGAAATCTACATCATGGTGGTAGCTGAATTTTTTAAGTGAGAGATTGTGTTGCATCTCTACTGGAGTTGAAAAAAGATTCCCTAGTACTCACAGTGACTCTTTGTGACCCCATGGACTGCAGCACGCCAGGCTTCCCTGTCCATCACCAACTCCCAGAATTTACTCAAGTTCATGTCCGTCACGTCAGTGATGCCATCCAACCATCTCATCCTCTGTCGTCCCCTTCTCCCTCCACCTTCAATCTTTCCCAGCATCAGGGTCTTTTCAAATGAGTCAGGTCTTCGCATCAGGTGGCCAATGTATTAGAGTTTTAGCTTCAGCATCAGTCCTTCCAGTGAATAGTCAGGACTGATCTCCTTTAGGAGGGACTGGTTGGATCTCCTTGCAGTCCAGGGCCTCTCAAGGGTCTTCTCCAACACCACAGTTTGAAAGCATCCGTTTTTCGGTGCTCAGCTTTCTTCACCGTCCAGCTCTCACATCCGTACATGACTATGGGAACTGTCCTGTGTGTCCACCCCAGCCAGCTGTAATAGGAGGCTCTTCCCCCTTCCTGCTGGGGTGGTATCAGAGGGACGGGCATTTCACCGCTGCGCGCTGGTAGTGAGACTGCGCCATCTGTGATGTCAGGATGGGGAGCAATGGTGGGCACTGCCCCCCTTCTCTGCCAGGACGGTGGCGGTGCAGGCTGAGGTGCTGGAGCTCCCACCCTCACCACCGCAGCTGAGGCCAGCTGGGGCACCAGTACTTCTATCCCCCCAGCTCTCTCTGCTAGAGAGGTACCAGCATAAACCAGGTGAAACAGAAGGTTTAAGTTCTGGAGTCTTACTACGTGCCAGTGTTCCAGGTTTCAATAAAGAAACCAATTGTCACACCAAGAATTAGAAAGTCTGTAAAGCGAATAAAAAAAGACAGTCAACATATGCCACCCCCCACCAGTGCCCGGCAGACATCATTCTACTCTTTGTTTCCATGAGTTTCTTTGAGATTCCTCCAGAAAGTGTCATCGCATAGTATTTGTCTTTCTGTCTGACTTATTTCACTTAGACCTTAATGAATACTCAGGTCATTCCAAATGGCAGGATTTCCTTCTTTTTATGGTTGAATGACATCCGATATAGGTCTTCCCTGGTGGGTCAGTAGTAAGGAATCTGTCTGCCTATACAGGAGATGTGGGTTTGATCCCTGGGTCTGGAAGGTCCCCTGGAGAAGGAAATGGCAGCCCACTCTGGTATTCTTGCCTGGGAAATCCCATGGACAGAGGAGCCTGGCTAAGTACAGTCCATGGAGTCACAGAAGAGTCAGACATGACTTAGCAACTGAACAGCAAAAACAATATCTATTATACACACACACACACAAAGTTGTTTTCTTTATCCATTAAAAAGTTAGTTTTTCAAAACCATAAGAAATGACCAGTAATCAGTATTGTATAGTAAACACACAAACACACATATACACTCTTGCGCTGTGAAGTACAGTGAAGTGAAAGTCGCTCAGTCGTGTCCGACTCTGTACAGTCCGTGGGATTCTCCAGGCCAGAATCCTGGAGTGGGTAGCCGTTCCCTTCTTCAGGGGATCTTCCCAACCCAGGAATCAAATCCAGGTCTCCTGCATTGCAGGCAGATTCTTCACCATCTGAGCCGCCAGGGAAGCCCTATAACTTTCTATAAATACATATGCACGCTGGCTATATTTTCTTTCCTTAGATTATGTTCTACCACCTTTGGAAGGTATGTTAGAATGGTGACATGATGGTAGATAGTAATTTGTTTTTGTAAGTGTAACTTCTTGGCAAAATAAAAATCTGTCAATTCTGTATCCGTTCCCAAAAATGTGATTCAAAATTTATTGTTCCATGAATTCTGAAAGTCTAGGAATGACATCTCTACAGCTTCCACCATACTAATGCTGTTGAAAGCATCCTCTTTTGGATGGCACCCAGCTCAGCGCTCTGAACAAAGTACCTGCTGTGGGCACATGCTCATGTAATAGTTGAGCGAACTTGGCTGAAACCAGTGGCTGGTAGTTCTAATACCAGACCAAATTCCAAATCTTTAATGAGCAAGAGGAAATCTTATTTCTCCATGGCCCAGTGTCTTCCGGTAACCTATGTAATCGTATGCTGGGGACAGTCTGCTATGCAGTGAAGAGCATTTTAAACCCTAATAAAGGCCTTTGTGTTGCCAAACTCCTCAATTCCACTTCAGCATTTAATCAGCTTAATATTTCTTAATATACCACTCAGTTTCTAACATTAGTCTCTATGTGAGCTTCAGATTAACTGTATTTGTCTTTATCTGTTTATGTTAGATATATTTTTATATAGAGTTCATTAAAATTTAAATTTTACATAGCTATTAAAAATTAATATGATGTCAAATAATTTAAAATATAAAGATAGATAAATTATGTGCTATCTTGTTATATTAAAAATTAAAAAAATAATTATTTTTATTAAACTAATAAATGAATAATATTTACTTTTTTTTAAATAAACAGGTATAAGAAAATGTTTAGACTATATGTATGGAGCAATATAATGGAGTATAATTTCCTAAACATTTCACTAATCACTTTGAATTTTGTAACCTAATGAATTAGTTCATATGTAAATAATTTAGATTTAAAGTTTTACTCAATGTGAGATATTTCTTTATTGATAAAAATCACAGTTTGGCAGGTGAAAGATTCTCATATAATCTCTTGTAATGTTCACTTTTTGGAAACTCATGTTATCAAATGCAGACCACCATTTTTTTTTTTTTTTAAACTCTCATTTATTATTACTTAGTTTTCAGAGGAGCCTGACCTGCTACCTCCAGTGGGGTCCCAAAGAGTCACACACAGCTTAGTGATTAAACAACAACAAATTTTTTATCACACTTTTATGCTTTTCGGTTAATAGTTACACCTTGAGAACATATTGTTTTCATTTTATTTATATAAAAAGATTTGCAGGTGATATTTTAAATTTATTTCTAGAATATTCCACAAAGTATATCAGACTTGGATTAGAACTTGCAGTTATTAGGAATCTTAAAAGTTTTAACATTCTGACTTACTTGCTTTTATTAAAATGTTTTCCTTAAACAAAAGTTCAGGCTTTCCTTCCTTACAAAGTGATATTTTTAAAGTGACACTTTCTAGGAGTACTTTGTAAGATAACTTGAAATAAAGTAAATCCTTAACTGTGATTATAAATTTTTTTTCTCCAAATGTTTGTGAGATTTTTGTTGCCCATTATTAAGATAATTTGATTTGTCTTCCAGATTGTTTTGTACAAAATGAAACTTATACAAGCCAAAGTCTTTTCATCGTGCATTTTCCCATGTATTTTAAAATCTGATTCCTACTTTTATTTTTTTATTTTTTCCTTTGAAGGTGAGAGGCCCTCCAAGTGCAGGAGCATTCAAAGAAAGACCCACCAAACCCACAGCGTTTCGAAAATTTTATGAACGAGGAGACTTCCCAATTGCCCTTGAACATGATTCGAAAGGAAACAAAATAGCGTGGAAGGTAAGTCCTTGCACAGCTGGGAAAGCCAGCTGTGCTCGCTGTGGAAGTGGCATCTCCCAGCGCCAAGCACACTCGGCTGATAAGTAAATAAGCTGGAGTGATTTCTCTGTGAGTGGAAGACGGTGGGTAAGCTCTTAGAGGGAGCCCCTCTGTGTCAGCTGCCCACCTTGACTAACAATTAAATTACAGCCTGCAGAAAAAGAAAATGACAGAGTTGCTTTGCCTTAGAGAATTGTGTGCTGACCGATTCCTCTCTATTTTCACGAGAACCTGGCATTCCAGCCTGTTTGAGGCAGTCCATCAAATGATGGAACTGGTGGCTGGATGCGCAGAGCAACAGCCATCTGTCTCCCCCCAGATTTCACCTTCCTGCAGGACACTTCCAAATGGAAGCTTTAATCACCTAAATGGACAGGTCAAGATTGCCTGCTCCCTGGAAATGCAGAGTGGAACACCGACGCAGGCGGGTCTGTCACGCGCGCTCTCTGAGAGACTGACCTCCTCCGCCGAGAGCATTATAGCGCCGACATTTTCCTGACAAAAGGTTAATTGGCTTCAAGATAAATGTATTGCCTAATGACTCCATTCTAATGCGGCTGTGTTTCTTTCTAAAATGCTCACTGATGTTATTTATAAAAACTTGCCAATCTCTCAACTGGAGAAGGCTTTTACATTTAATTTGAAAAATGAATGCTGATCTCTAACCAGCTTCTGCTATTTAATTATTTTTTGTTATCAAGGACTTCGCTTTGGGTGATATTTATCACCTAAAAGGGCTTCTCTGCCTAAAGGCTGGAAAGCAGGAGCACGTGTGTGAGCGGAGCAGCAGGTTAAGGAACACAAAAGGTTTTACTAAATATTTTGAATTTAACAATTGATCCATGGAGCAGAAAAGTCCCATAGTAGCGTCTGAAGGGCGAATGTCAGGATTGTTTATAATTAATAACAATTTTATGTTAAAAAATAAAAATGATCAAAGTGAAGAATTCATTGAAGTAAACGCTTAGAAAGATTCATTAAAATTAACGTTTTCCTTCTTTTTTGGAAAAACTGAAAAAATTGATTGCATTATTTCTAGTATGCCTTTAAATGTTTTCACATAATTATCAAATATTTCTAGATCTTGAGCAGTCACATAGTATCCAGTTACTGAACTTAGAATTATTAAAAAGTTATTTGGCAAGGGAAATCGGAAGTTGTCCTTGTTATTAAGTTTTGTCATATATTTTAGGCAAATGAAGGACATTATTATCTTGGTTTTAATCATCTGTCTTAAAATTTGCATTTGTTATGTGAAAACGTGCATGATGAGAAAAAATATATAGCAATATAAGTAATTTAGATATTTCCATCTTAAAAACTTTAATTAGCAGTTGGTTTGTATTTGATTAATTACATGGATTTTGTGTCAGTGTCAATGCACTAGTTCATGCCTGGTAACGTGGGGATTCTTAAGAACTTGATTCCTTTTGAGTAAAAGAATATGCCATATTTCCTTATGAGAAACAAGTGGATTTTGGTATTTTACATAATTTTAGCACATAAAAATTGTATCAATAAAAGAATCCATAGATTTTTTGACCTGTTTGAATAATCTTGAGTAACTTCTAGAAATGTCAAGAGACAAAAAAAAGTTTATCTTGAAAATAATAAAAGTATAGGATGAGTCATTTTGCGTTATCTTTAATACTCCAGCAGTCAGAAGGCATATAAACTGCTTTTCTTTTTTATAGCTATATTAATTCTTTTAAGCTACTATTGACTATTGTAGTGATTCAGCAAGCTAAAAAGTCAGATTAAAGAGGAAGCAATTTATTTGCTGCTGGTGGTAGGATAATAGCATACATTTAAAAAGACATTTTATCCTATAACCAGTAGACTTCTATCCTTTAAAGCTTTGCCAACCAGATTTCAATTGTACTACTATAATGCTGAAGATAAAACATTAAACTTATTAGGCACAGGCTTGTGAGCAATCTCTCATACTTATTCGTATTTATTTCTTGGCACATATACTGTGGGGAACGTCTGGTACTTGGTAAGACCAGAGGCCTTCTTTTAGGATAATATTTCTAAGGAATGGACATTGAATGTTGAAGAAAGCAGGGCTCCCCAAGCACCGTACAAAAACCACACTAAAAACCGCCCCAGACCCGGCGCCATACTCCCTTGTGTGCAGACAGAGCTCTGGTCAAGCAAACTTCTCACTTCGTGGCCTAGCTTGCCCCTTGCTGAACACTCCTGAGCAGCTCTGAGGACAGGAGAGTACCTGTCCTCTCTCCACAGTCCTTGTGATACCCCTAGGACTCCAAGAGTGATCGTGAGATCTGAAATGGTGTGTGTAATTAAGTGGCAAGGAGAATCCATTTCCTTTATCAGAATTTCAAGAAATATCTTTATAAGGTTAGGTTTCTCAACCCACATCCTGAACTACCATCATAGTGTAGGGCACATGAAATGATCATTTGTTCCACATGTCAAAACAGTAGGGCAGACCGAAATGCCCGAATCTGTGCAGTTTAGTGTATCCCTCGTGGTATTGCTAAAGATCCAAGCACTGTCTAATGCGTCCTTCGGCAGTGGGGGAAATGTGCTTCATCTGTAATGTCTAATACATTACAAGTAGCCATATGTGGCCATTAAGCCCTTGAAATGTCCCCAGTGAGCCTGAGGAACTAAATTTTAGATTTTAATTAATTTTAATTTAAATAGCCACATGGTTGCCATATTAGATAGTGCTGCTCTAGATTAAGATAAGATAATTCAGTTAAAAATAAATGCTTGAACCTGCTAGACAGATAGGAGACTATAACTATCTGAGAATCATTATTAAAATGAAAAAATAAGACTAGTATATGCATCTTTGAGATGGCTATGCTTATCATACATTCCTTGGTAAATATGAAAAAACTTTTGCAAGATATTTGTAGCAAAATTTTCTATATACTTATCAGTGGCAAGTTAATGATCTATGAAAGATGAATCAGTTCAGTTCAGTTTAGTCACTCAGTCGTGTCCAGCTCTTTGGAACCCATGGACTGTGGCATGCCAGGCTTCCCTGTCCATCACCAACTCCTAGAGCTTGCTCAAACTCATGTCCATTGAGTTGGTGATGCCATCCAACCATCTCATCCTCTGTTGTCCCCTTCTCCTGCCTTCAATCTTTCCTAGCATCAGGGTCTTTTCCAGTGCATCAGTTCTTCACATCAGGTGGCCAAAGTATTGGAGTTTCAGCTTCAGCATCAGTCCTTGCAATGAATATTCATAACTGATTTCCTTTAGGATTGACTGGTTTGATCTCCTTGCTGTTCAAGGGACTCTCAAGAGTCTTTTCCAACACCACAGTTCAAAAGCATCAGTGCTTCTTCGGCACTCAGCTTTCTTTATGGTCCAACTCACACATCCATGCATGACTACTGGAAAAACCATAGCTTTGTCTAGATGGACCTTTGTTGGCAAAGTAATGTCTCTGATTTTTAATATACTGTCAGATTGGTCATAGCTTTTCTTCTGAGGAGCAAGCATCTTTTAATTTCATGGCTCCAGTCATCATCTGCACAGATTTTGGAGCCCGAGAAAATAAAGTCTGTCACTATTTCCATTGTTCCCCCATCTATTTGCCATGAAGTGATTGGACTGTATGTCATGGTCTTTGTTTTTTGACTGTCGAGTTTTAAGCCAACTTTTTCACTCTCCTCTTTCACTTTTATCAAGATGCTCTTTAGTTCCTCTTTGCTTTCTGCCACAGAGGTGGTGTCATCTGCATATCTGAGGTTATTGATATTTTGTCCTGGCAATCTTGATTCCAGCTTGTGCTTGATCCAGCCTGGCATTCCAGGTATAAGTTAAATAAGCAGGGTGACAATATACAGCCTTGACAGATACCTTTTCCAATTTGGAACCAGTCCATTGTTCAATGCCCGGTTCTAACTGTTACTTCTTGACCTGAATTTGACCTCCTGAGGTTTCTCAGGAGGCAGGTAAGCTGGTTTGGTATTCCCATCTCTAAGACTTCCAGAGTTTGTTGTAATCCTCACAAAGGCTTTTGCATAGTCAGTGAAACAGAAGTAGATGTTTTTCTGGAATTCTCCTGCTTCTTCTGTGATCCAATAGATGTTGCCAGTTTGATCTCTGATTCCTCTGTCTTTTCTAAATCCAATTTGAACATCTGGAAGTTCTCAGTTCACGTACTGTTCAAGCCTAGCTTGAAGGATTTTGAGCATTACTTTGCTAGCAGGTGAAATGAGCACAACTGTGCAGTAGTTTGAGCATTCTTTGGCACTGCCCTTCCTTGAAATTGGAATGAAACTGACCTTTTTCAGTCCTGTGGCCACTGCTGAGTTTTCCAAAATCCCTGGCGTACTGAATGCAGCACTTTCACAGCATCATCTTTTAGGATTTAACCTCTACTAGCTTTGTTTGTAGTGATGCTCCCTAAGGCCCACTTGACTTTGCATTCCAGGATATCTGACTCTAGGTGAGCAATCACATCATGGTGGTTATCCGGATAGTTAAGATCTTTTTTATATAGTTCTTCTGTGTATTCTTGCCACCTTTCCTTAATATCATCTGCTTCTGTTAGGTCCATACAGTTTCTGTCCTTTATTGTGCTCATCTTTGCACAAAATCTTCCCTTGATATCTCTGATTTTCTTGAAGAAATCTCTAGTCTTTCCCATTCTATTGTTTTCCCCTTTTTCTTTTCATTGTTCACTTGGGAAGGCTTTCTTATCTCTCCTTGATATTCTTTGGAGCTCTGCATTTAGATGGGTATATCTTTCCTTTTCTCCTTTGCCTTTCACTTCTCTCTTTTTCTCAGCTATTTGTAAGGCCTCCTCACACAACCATTTTGCCTTTTTGCATTTCCTTTTCTTGGGGATGGTTTTGATCACTGCCTCTTGTACTGTGTCATGAACCTCTATCCATAGTTCTTCAGGCACTCTGAAGAACTAGTTTATCAGACCTAAGTCCTTGAATCTATTTGTCTCTTCCACTGTGTGATCACATGGGATTTGATTTAGGCCCTATCTGAACACCTTAGTGGTTTTCCCTGCTTTTTCAATTTTAAGTCATACTTCATCAACCACTTCCCAACTGTTAGACATTTTAGGATTATTTCAGTTTTAGAGGGGGATGTAATTTCTAAATAATATTAAATGAAACACCCAGATAAATAAACCTTTGTTTCCACCTCCAATTGCATCCTTAGGTTAAATTCCCTGAAGAGGAATTAGTAGGTCAAAAGTAATATTTTAAAAGCAGTCATTGCACAGAACCATCTTCACCACTGGATCCTCTTTTAAAATAAAAGTCTGCTAAGGTGATAAGTAAAGCATCTCATTTTGTTTGTTGGTTTTAGGATCGTTAAACATTTTTATACGCTTAACTAATTTGCTTGCCTTTTGAGCCCTCTTCTTAAATCGTCCGGTTTTCTAGTGAGGAGTTAGTATATTTCTTATTGATTTGTTAAAAATTTAAGTGTAAGTTTTATCTGTCCAAAGGATTTTATTATCCTTTTGACATAGATAATATAAACAGATTCTTAAAGTTCTAATTTGTGTTTATAAGGCTTGATGACCACAATCATCTTAAACCTGTCTAACCAAGTCCAAGCATTTCTTCCTGAGACTGTATATCCTATGTTTCCTCTTCGCTGTCTCTAAATACTGCGCGTCATCAGTCTCAAGCAATACTACTTCTCACACTTACTGTTAACACAAGTGAAAATAAGCCTGGTTTGGGTCCCTAAGAGCTCTGCACTATTCTACGTAGAGATGTCGTTAAGATAGGAAAAGAAGAGATACAACAGGAAAACTACTTGCCTAACTGTAGAAGTTTTTGAAGTCTTCTTCAAAATGGAAAGTTATTAAAAAATAAACTGCATACAACAGACAGGTATAAACCTTGTCTGAAACTGTATACCATTTCATTTCTCAGCACCTTATATAATCTGTCCTGAACCACACATACTTTTTAGCCTTTTTAAAAGGAATCTTACTCAGATTTTTCCTCTTAATTTTTGTTTTCAAACTTGCTTTCTTAAGTCACAGAAACTGCATAGTCGCATCGTCCAAATTAGCATAGCAACCTGGGGCATTTCTTTATCCTTGTTTTCTTGGTCTTTGATATGTAAATAATCTTTGCTAGCCAGTTATGTTGAAATTAAATGAATAAAGCCAGAACTGTGTGCCTACGATGCACACAGGTAGGTCCAAGTGAGAATGGGCTTTAGGTGGCCCCTCCTCTTTGCCAAAAATGCATCTCCCTCCCTATCCTATTGGAGGTGCATAGAATTTCACCACTGAAGCATAGTTCCCTGAGGTTAATGTTATAAATGATACATTACTTGTTGATTAAAACTTGGATCACGCAACTTTGTTTTTTGATTAAAAATTAATTTATAAAGCAACATTATTACATAATTAAGACACACATCTTTCTGTTTTTTAATCGATGAGTTATGAGTTATATGTGTAGGCATTTATAAATTTTAATCCACTTCAGCATTTTACTAAAAGATTTTAAGCTGTTTTACAAAGAACTGTAAAATACATAAATTTAGCATATAACAGGGAAGATGAGAGAAAATGAAAACCAGATACAGACCTACAATGGAGCCAGTAACAAGGCTGAGAAAATGACATACCCCAAGTACTTCTAAGCCAGGGATTCTGTCTGTATTTCACTCCCTTATGCCAGCGCAGTGCCTGAAGGAGCGTCTGGCACAGAGCTAATGCCCAGCAATGTGTGTGGAATGCGCATGAAACACCCAGCAACTGGTTACCACTGAGTTCCGGCGCTCAGGACACCGTTTCATGAGCACGCCTCTCACTCTCTAGGCCTTACTCTCTTTTGTGACAACCGTGTACTGAATGATTGGCATGGCCCTTTTTAATTGGGGGCTAATAAAGTTTGTCTCACAGTGACTAAAATGGCAGTATTTCCAGATAGTTTGAAATAGCTTAAAGAACAAACATTAAGTAGAAATTAGCCGTAGAGACCAAGTCTTCTGGTAGCAAATTAAGATAAGCACCAGCAGGTTAATTTGAATGCACAGTCCAGAGCTGTATGCAACAGTTTCTGTAGGTTGAGTTTTACCTTGAAAATGCTTAAATTATATGTAGTGCTTTCCCAGTGATTATCGATTTCTTAGATTCCATGAAAGTTTATTTTGCTTTACAAATGACTGAAAATGTATGTTCAGTCTGAACATTCAAGTAAAGAAAATGCTGTGCATAAGGTAATTGTATGCCTAAATTTTTTTTAAAAAAATCTACTGATGGTGTCTGGATAATGCCTTCAATTCTATGTCAGCCCCCTAGTTTTTAATACTCATATATGACTCTGTTAAGAATTGGTATTCATGAAACATAAACAACTCTGTCAATGTGACTGTTTTCATTGACATGACTGATAATTTCTACCAGGAAAAACATTTATTGAATATAATTATTATTAAAATGTATGCTAATTTTCTTACCATTAAAATCAGTCCAAACCATGATATCTCATTATCTGTAAATACAACCGCATTTTAAAGTAAATCCCACTGTGATATGATATCTGATCCATTAACCCTCAGTATATGGTTTCAAAACTCTGTAATTTTGATTAATCATTAAGTCCTCTGATGCCTTCCATTTCCTAATGTTTCAGTTTCTCCAGGATTCAAAAAAATTAACCCTGTATCTATTACCCCAGGCAAAATCGATATTGATCTTTAAAATCTTATAAACAAATTTATTTGAGTTGAATAGTTTGTTTTACATGACGAAGAATGAATATATTCTTTGAATAGTCCTGGGCTTCTATATTTTTTGATAACTGCCAAAGCTTGAGTTTGGATAACAGGCCTTAGTAGGACTTGTAAGGCAAATTTTATAAGAAAAATGACAATTTACCTAATTTTTGTACAAGAAAGGCTGCCGCATTTCTGCCATTAATTCCTCTGTGATTAATTAATAGATAGAGCTTTTTCTCAAAGTCTTGAAAAAAAAAATAATCCTCCGGCAATTAAAGTGCTTTTTGGTGTTTTTTGAAGGAGGAGACTGCATACACAATTAATGCCATCCTTTTTTTTGATGTGAATTGCTCTGTCTTAAAAGTGTACGGCATGAAAATACAGCCACATATCAGAAATAACTTCAATTTAAATTGGTTAGATGACCTCCGAAAGCTTGATGAAAGATTTTCTGCTGAATGGGCTGGTGCTCCCTGCTGCCCGTATAATTTATGTGAGAAATTAGTGCAAATGGTTCACTTTTATGGAGCAGTGCTGCTTGTAGCAAGCCTGCAGAAACAATTTTCCCCCAAGCCTCCATCTGTTCTTCAAACTAGGGCATATGCCATCTCATCGAGCTTGAAAGTCAACTGATTTATAACTCCTGGAAAGTGCAGAGATTGAAAAGAAAGGTCGGCCGCTGTTACGTGACAGTGATCTGGTAAGCATCGGCTAAAGACGATTCACGTTACAAGGGGCCCAGGGGGGACAAGCGATGCTGTAAGTTTCATCTCAGCGGACTCCGTTTCTCAGATCACACAACCCTGCTCTTGAGAAGTAGGAGCGGTCTTGGCGGAGCCAGGGTACCACAGCTGAGATGCTCTATCACTATCCCTTGAGGAAGTGGGGCTGCTGCCACCCTCCCCGAGATAAAGGCTGCCACCTCAGAATCATCTGGTCTTTAAATAGAGGAGGAGATGGCTGGATGGCATCGCCGACTCAATGGACATGAGTTTGAGCAAACTCCGAGAGATGATGAGGGAAAGGGAAGCCTGGCGTGCTGCAGTCCATGGGGCCGCAGGGAGTCAGACACGACCGAGCCACAGCAACCTTTAAACAAAAACTGAGCTTGCCGTTTTTCAGAGTTTTGTTTGGGGACACAAGTCAGACTTTGATGAGTTTTCTGTCTCCCTGGAGGGTGAAATTTTCAGTTCTGTTCCAATTAGTGATTTAATGAATGTTTCCCCCTCTCTTATCACTTGTCAGATACTCCTTTTTTTTGAAGTACTTTTGGGATCAAAAGTTTTTTCACAGATGACAAATGGAATCAGATTGAGGGTATGATAGGTTAAAAATAATCAGTATTTGTTTGATGCTTTTATTTAGAGTGATCAGTGTCTTTATATTTGAGGCTTCTGGATACTAAGTAAATTTTCAACTACCTTAAGTTATATTAAAATTTTTCTGTTACTTTCAGGTAAAATCTAAACAAAGTATTAATGAATAATCATATCAATTTTAATATATATTTGAGGCAACAACTTCAGGAAGTGTTTTACCTTTATATAAAGAAGGTTATGCTGACTGAAAATTCTCTGCAAAAATTAATTCTGATAGATTAATTAGTTAAACTCATGTAAAAATGTAGGTTTTTCCAGTAGTCATGTATGGATATGAGAGTTAGATCATAAAGAAAGCTTAGCACAGAAGAACTGATGCTTTTGAACTGTGGTGTTGGAGAAGACTCTTGAGAGTGCCTTGGAATGCAAGGAGATCCAGCCAGTCCATCCTAAAGGAGATCAGTCCTGGGTGTTCATTGGAAGGACTGATGCTGAAGCTGAAACTCCAATACTTTGGCCACCTGATGTGAAGAACTGACTCATTGGAAAAGACCCTGATGCTGGGAAAGGTTGAGGGCAGGAGGAGAAGGGGATGACAGAGGATGAGATGGTTGGATGGCATCACCGACTCAATAGACAAGAGTTTGAGTAAGCTCTGGGAGTTGGTGATAGACAGGGAGGCCTGGTGTGCTGCAGTCCATGGGGTCACAAAGCTTCAGACACGACTGAGCGACTCAACTGAACTGAACTGAAAAATGTAAATTTTTATCTTACTATTACCTATAATGTTTTATTCTCAATATGAAATGTATACATTTTATCTTATAAAATAAAAAATGCTGAAAAGTAGAGGAAATCAATGAATCAGTCATCTTTCTACCCCTCAGTGAATGCAACTGTTAACATTTTTCAAAGTGTTTCTGTCTTATCTTTCTTCTCCTCAGTTGAGATCATAGTGTGTATAATAGTTTGTAAAGAAATATTTGTCATTATCTGGTATATGAAATCTGTATGCCCTTATTCTTAGATTTTCTAACTTAACTTCTAACTTAAAAGTATTATTGTTTTTGAAAATTTTGAAAGTGAACAAAGTGTGTACCTAGGGTAACATTTATCCAAAGATAGCCACTTCTAGTGTCTTGTTTGAGCTCAACCGTCTTCTATACGTGTGTTTTTATTTTATTTGCTTAGTTTTGGCTGTGCTAGGTCTCCATTGCCACCCGGGTTTGTCTCTTGTTGGGGCGCGTGGGCTTCCCATGCGGGTGGCTTCCCCTCTTGGGGTGCGGAGACTCCAGCGCACGTGGTCCTCGGTAGTTTCGGCCCCGGGCTCAGTGGCTGCAGCTCCCTGGCTCCAGACACAGGCTCAGTAACTGTGCAGATGGGCTTCGTTGCCCCGTGGCGGGTGGGATCTTTGCAGACCTTGGGTTGAACCCATGTCTCCTGCACTGGCAGGCGTGCGGCACCTCCTTAAGCAATTCTTAAGCTGCCGTGACAACCACATAAATGGATTCGTCATTATGAACATGCTGGTAGTGTAATTTTAGAGAATAGCAAGAGATATTAAGAAAACGGTTTATTAAATATGAAATGCATTTCTTGCTATTGGGTAAAGTATAAAAAGTGAACAAAGAAAGTTGATAGAATTATTATAAACCAGTCTCTGCCTTCAACCTAAGACGTATCCTTACAGGAAAAAAAATCCTGAAGAATTTCCAAGATTCCTTTCCAGCTTGAGTTAGGGAAAACTCATGAAACCTTCAAGCTATAAAACCTTTAAGCCTCCCTTTTCTTGAGTTGTTATTTAGTTTCATCCTTGTATTTCATCCTGTCATTTCTATCATTGTCTCCCATCCTTAATTTTTATCTCTTTATTCATTTTTTTAGTAACTTCTGGAAGAGATTTCTTCTATTTTCTACTTTCTTTAGTATCAGTTCATCTACTAGTGCCTGAGATTCAAATTTAACTTATACTGCTCTAGTTAATCTTACAAATCTTTATATTGTTCACTGATATCGTTGTACACACTGGCTTAAAAAGTATTTTACAAATAGGTTTATCATAGGAAATTTTCTGATATTTTAACCTGCATTTTGTAATACAGATAAGCAAAAATAAAAATATGAATCAACTATAATCCACCCCACCTTCAGGTAGCCTCTTTTACATTATTAGTATTAACTTTTCAGACCTTTTCTCACCATATGCAAATATATGTATGTATACAAATTTTTAAAAATGTTTTGCTCATACTTCATAATTATTTTAAAGTAATTACAAGTCATAACTTGCCTATGCACTTTAAAAATTATTTTGGAAAGTTCTAGACAGTTTTATAACTTAACCAATTCCATGTTGTTCGATAGTAATATTTTCCTTAGGTATTAACGTTTTTCTTCAGTGTTTTGCTATTATCAGCATTATTGTACATTTCGCATATATCTTGAAAATATATCTGGTTGTTCCCTAATGGTAAAAATCTCATTTTCTCAGCCTTTGCCTATTTTCACCATATAGATTTCTGGCTTCTCGGACCCTTGAACATGCGGTTTAGATGCAAAGTTGTGTCCAAGTCTTCTGACCCCACAGACTGTAGCCTGCCAGGGTCCTCCGTCCATGGCATTCCCCAGCCAAGAATACTGAAGTGAGTTGTGATTTCCTTCTCCAGAGGGTCTTCCTGACCCAGGGATTGAACCCAGGTTTCCTGCATCACAGGCAGATTCTTTACCGACTTGACTACATTTTCACCATATAGATTTCTGGCTTCTTGGACCCTTGAACATGCTTATTTCTAAAAATCACTGATTATGAAATTAGTGAATTTAAAGGGGCTTCCTCAACAGCTAAGTCTATAAGATGATATCCTGTGTTCTTTAGGGGCAGGGTATTGGGCTTCCCTGCTGGTGCCAGTGGTATAGAACTTGCCTGACAGTGCAGGAGACATAAGAGACATGGGTTCAATCCCTGGGTCGGGAAGATTCCCTGGAGAAGGAAATAGCAACACACTCCAGTATTCTTGCCTGGATAATCCCATGGACAGAGGAGCCTGGCGAGCCACAGTCTGTGAGGTCTGGGCACACACACACACAGAGACACATGCAGTGTGTTTATAGTACCCGTTATTTTCAGTTCTACCTCGGTCTAGAACTGGTGTTTGCCAAGGCTTAGAACCTGTCATTGTGCTTGACCTCATTTGCTGTCTTCTTGGGGACAGGTGAGCTCTCCTCATCAGGGACACTTGGGTGGACTGCCAAGCTCCCCCAACCCCTAAAGATCGGTATGAACATGTGTCAACTAGTCCTATTCTGATGATAGGCAAAGGAACTTTCTGTGACTTCTGACACTAAGATAGATGGAGTAGGCAGATCCCAGAAATGCAGACACACTCAGCTGTGCTTTTCTCTGCCCTTACCTGTAGCTTTTTGCTTGCGGGCACACCACTTTCCAGAATGCAATGCAGTGTGCTCCCAGGGGTCTGCGTCCCCACTTCAGTTGTTTGCTGAGAGTTGGCTGTGAATGGATGTGGGTGTGATGGTTACGGGGGTGATAATGGCAAGGAGCTCACGTCATCTTAAAAAGCACCTGCTTCACAGCCGCAGTATACTGGCCTCCACACCCTCCCCTCAGTGGGGTCTGAGGGAGCAGAGAGTGCAAGGAGGATTAAAAATCAAAAAAATACCCACAACCTACCAACTTTAGAATGGGTGCGTCTGGCTGCAGCATATGAGCCGATCATGGACTGTGGTTTGGCCTGCCAGGGCCACGGGCCTCTTCGTCTGCAGAGATGCCCTCTCTTCCTGCATGTGCTTTCATCATTATACCTGGTTTGCTCTTGCTTGTCACGTTCTCATCTTTTTCTGCATCTTCATAGGTAATTTGGTAGCGTGTTGGGAGACACTGTGTCAGAGACTCTTGTCCAGAAGCTGTCTAAAATAGCCGAGTCCACTTTCGTTGTGTCCATTATTGGAATGTGTTCTGTTACAGAGAAGTGACATGATCCCATCCATACCCAGGCAACAGTGACTCATCGACTCATTAAGGAAGTGAATACTTACAGCTGGTGAGACACAGTGGTAGCTTCTGTGGCCTGGATGATGTCTTCCTCTGGTCTTAAGAAGTTCATTGTCACTGTCCAGCGAAGAAGCAGTGCATATCAAGTGCTTCCTTTTGGGTAGCTCATCTGGTCGTAATCATTTATTCAGTATGTGCTTAACATTTGCTACCTTAATTATCTGGTTCAAATAATTTTTGTAGACAAATTTAAAATGAGAGGATCTTCCTGTAGTTTTGTTCCTGGTTCTTTAAGGAATCTCCATACTCTTCTCCATAGTGGCTGGGTCAGTTTATGTCACCAACAATGTAGGAGGGTTCCCTTTTCTCCACACCCTCTCCAGCAGTTACTGTTTGTTGACTTACTGATAATGGCCATTCTGACTGGTGTGAGGTGATGCATCATTGTACTTTTGGTTTGCATTTCTCTAATAATGAGCGATGCTGAGCGTCTCTGCGTTTATTGGCCATCTGTACTTTTTCTTTGGAGAAATGTCTGTTTTGGTCTTCTGCCCATTTTTTTGATTGGGCTGTTTGTTTCCCTGATCTTGAGCTGTATGAGCTGCTAATATGTTCTGGAGATTAATTCTTTGTCAGTTGTTTCACTTGCAATTATTTTCTCCCATTCTGAGCATTGTCTTTTAAGCTTGTTTATCACTTGCTGTGCGAAAGCCCTTAAGTTAAAGAGAAAAACAAATGTCACGTAGTAACACACATGTACTTGTGGGGTCCAGAAATGTGGTACTGATGACCCTGTTTGCAGTGGAGATGCAGATATAGAGAGCAGACTTGCGGACACAACAGGGGAAGGAGAGGCTGGGGTGAGTTGAGAGGGTATCGTTGAAACATACACGTTGTTATATGTAAAAACAGACAATGGGGATTTTCTGTACAACACGGGCTCAAGGCCAGTGTTTTGTGACAACCTTCGAGGGGTGGGATGGGTGGGAGGTGGAAGGGCATTTCGGTGAGAGGCCTGTGTATGCCTGTGGCTGACTCACGTGGTGTGTGGCAGAAAGCACACAAGATGATAAAGCGATTAGCCTCCAATGAAAAATAAATTAAAAAAACGAGAGTCACTGCAACATGTGTAGCAGATCACAGATTTATATATTTCCCATGAATACAGTTGGCTGACCCTTTTGAGTTTTCCTCATAGTTGTCTAGTTATGGTCATTTGTTGTTGTTCAGTCGCTCCGCCGTGTCCGACTCTTTGTGACCCCTGTGGACTGCAGCCTGCCAGGCTTCCCTGTCCATCACCATCTCCCAGAGTGTTCTCAAAACTCATGTCCATCGAGTCTGTGATGCCATCTACCCGTCTCATCCTCTGTCGCCCCCTTCTCCTCCTGCCCTCAATCTTTCCCAACATGTATATTATTGTGTAGACAAATAATACATTTTACCTTTAAAACGACCTTGAGGTGATTGATGCACATACCTATATATTCTAGATCTTGTAGCATTCCCAAGCATCCATGAGACATCCCTGACTCCAAAATTCTACACTATATTTTGAAACGTATACTGTTATTCATATTTTTACCTACATATGAATTTTTAAGATGTGTCCTGTTTGGTGTTCAGTCTGATTTAAGTTAGAAAACTCTGCAGTCCATATTAAATACAGATTGAACTTGCTCACTGTAACCTTCGCATATTTTAGTCTCTTTAATCCCTGTCTTTTTAATCCACTGTGTTTCATTCTACACGATTGCCTGAAATCTGTCTTTCAAACTAATACTTCACTCTCTTCAGTTAGATTTAATCTACTGCTTAACTTGTGTGTTAAATTTTTAAAATTCCGTTTCACTGAACATCAATTCTAAAATTAATTTTGGTCTTGAAAAGATCTGCCTGTTTTTTTCCATTATGTCTTCTTGCTTTTTGGGTTTTCTTATAGTCTTTATCAAGTTATGTATATGTAAATAAATATACATATATTTATATAACTTTAAATGTATTTCAAGTTTCTTTCATGTCCATCTGTTGTATCCAGTTCCAGGGGTGTGAGTTTGAATGTGTCACTTTCTCCTCTTCTCAGCTGTTTTGTTTCCTCAAGTGTTTTATGGATATTTCAGTTCAACTCAGAGTCCCCCATGGGTGGAATGTATTGTCCTTGGGAGTCGTGCTTGCGATGGGGTGTGGGGGCATCCCTGTGGATGCGATTTCAAGTGTGTCTCTCCATGGGCATGGCTTCTGGAGTCATCTTTATATCAATTAGACTCCACATTTCTGCACCCGCCTATTGCTCACCACTCAAGATCTGAGTTTCCTCTTCATTTCTGAGAACTTGATATTTGCCTTTCTTACTTTTGAGGATGGCTATGGATTTTCATAATCTTTCATCCAGGTTTTGTAGCTTGGTTTGGTCATATGGATCAGAGGCCTTTCTATAGGATTGTTTTCTTAATTAGCCTAATATCTTATCTTAGAGAAAGGACTATTTTAAGATACAACCTTTTTCCATTGTAAGATCAAATCTAAAATGTTCCCACTTAAGAAAAAATCGATGAAAAAAAAATGCTCTTTATATTTCTTATGGAAGTCTTTTATTTAAACAACTGCAATGAACTAATTTATATTGCATGAGTTTGTGTATGTATGGTTTTTGTGTTGGCACACATAGACAAATATCACATCTATTTTAAAAACAGTATAATTTGGACTTGGAAAAATCAAGGAAAAAATTTATAAAGATTTTATACCAACCCAAATTCTCATATTTGTATATAATGTGTGTATATACATGTATATGTATGTTTACATTGCTTCTATTTAAGTGTTAGAGCTAGTATTTCATTTTCATTCAGTAAAATTTAACCAGAAAATTAAGGTGGTTGGGGTGAATCTAAGAAGACTCGTATCTTCTCATTGTTTATACCTGGTAATACTAAGTCTCTTGAGAAACATTAGCCCATCAAACATCTTTTAAATGCTTTCTATGTGCAATAAGTTATATGAAATTTTACCAAGCATAATTATGTTTTAAAAATCGACATAGCATAACATTGTATTAAAGAGACTTAGTTTTTTTTAAAATAAATCTTCCTCCACAGAACTAATCACATTAGAGTTATTGATTTATATTTTGAAGAATTGCTTCAGTAGTAAAGTATTTGTATACGCACAAAGTAGATTGCTCTTTTATGACATTTTTCTCTTTGCTTTATATTTTGTAAAAATGCAGCATAGCAAGTGGTAGTGTACTAGACTGGTAATATTAAAACCACAAGTCAAAAAATGCAAAAGTGAAGATTTTTATAACTCTACTTGGGAATCTAGCTTTTTCTGCCAGTATTCATTATAATTTTAACACTTCATTATTGTAACTTATTACATTTAATAAACTAACAATTGGGACTAGCTTCAAATCTCAAACAGCAATTTAGCAGATGGTTCATTTCATGGAAAAGAAATGTAAACTCTCATGATTGCTTCTGTATCATTGGAGAAATGCATTGGTTAGTTGCAGTATTACTAGTAATGTTTTCTCTGGTCAACAACGATAGAATTTAGGTCAGTTTTCAGAAATAATGATGTCTCTACCCAATGAATACATCCTCTACAGAATATGCTACTATTGTACAAAATCTTTTGGTAAGAAATGTTGCATGTTATTAAGGTAAAATATTACTGTTTGGCTTCTTAATAATTAACTTGGGTTTTTCTCATCATTTTCTGTCTTGCACTTTATACATCAGAAATCTTTCCTCTTGTGGATTCCCAGACATGTGTGCCATCTTATTTCTTGCCTCTTAACCTTTACTCGTGGTTTAGAACCCCGTTCTGGGAAACCAGCATGTCCTATTACTAATCTCAAAGCTGAGTAAGATAGAAATCTATTTCCATCTACCCCCCTTTGCAATGGTAGATTTCGAAAGGACAGAGGCGGAGTGTTATTTAACTTTCACCTACCATAGCCCCTGATATATCATGAATGAATATTTTAAAGTTGATGTTTCAAATATTTTACTAAAAATTATATTTTTACATTTTACATCTTTTGTTTACTTAATACACTTGCAATTAAAATTTTCATCTACTCAAGAGCCAAGAGTTAAGATGGTTATCTTAGACATTTAATTTTGTTTATAAGCTACAAAGATCTTCTCATACTCTTTATTTTTGTACTTCCTTATAGAATGTGACTTGAAGTTCTTTTGCGACCTATTTTGGATCAGCTCACTGAACACTGCTTATTTCTGAAAATAGAATTAGTTTATTTAAACTCCAATGGTCTGATCATGTTGAAGCTGTATTCTTATGTATACATTGTTTTTAACTGTGTATCATCCGGTTCATGTCCATACAACTTAGTAAGAAGTATCCATTTATTCAATAGACATTACTTGAATGCCTGCTATGTATCAGGCACTGTTCTAGACTCTGGAAATTTAGCAGTGAATAAAGCAGAAAGATTATCTGTCCTTGTGGAACTTGTATTGCAGTAGTAAGGAAATAAACAATCAAACAAGTAAATACAGAAACTGTTAAATGATAGTATTATGAAGAAAAATAAAGCCAGTTGATACAGATAATCGTAGGAGGATAAGATACAATTTTATGGGATGGTCAGGGGACACTCCTTTAAAAAGTAACATTTAAGCAGAAGTCATTTGATAATATTGTCTAAATCCTTCTTTAGGATAAGAGTCCTAACTTGATGCTTTCCCCTTTTTAAAATGTAGCAATATCAAAAAAAAGGACGTGTTAAAGAAAAAATACAATAAAAACAACCAAATAAATTTTGTACTTTCAAGACCTATTAATTACTAAAAATCAGTGTCAAAGTTATAATTCAACACTAATGAATTAACAAATTATATTTTAATTAAGTTCTTATTCTACTTTAAGACTAATTAAGGGATCATAAATGACTGTGTTTTGTATATTTCAGCATAAATATTTTATGAGCATATGCAAATGAGCATTTCCTTTGTGAAAAGTACTTTTCACATTTTAAAATAAGAGGAAGCCTAAATAACAGAGCACCCCTGTTTTTTATGTCCCCTTTCACTTTTCTTTTCAAAATAAAATCAGTACTAGTCAGCAGATTTAGAAAAACAAACACGAAATGACGAGATACACATGAGCAGACACATCTGGGTACAGAAATGCCCTGTCCGTACTGTCTTTACTTGAGTCATACAAAACAGGAGCTTCCAACGCAGGTGAAGACTGGGCTGGAGGCAAAACTTGCTTAGGTGCCTTTGGAGACACAATCTGATGGATTCACCATATAATGTACTTTTTTTTTCCATATAAATGTCTCAACATATCTACTCTGACAGTTACACAATATAATGTTTCTCAGAAATTAATACATTTGAATAAAAGTAGATTAAACTGGGTATTATACACATGCTCTCTTCATTTGTTTATTCTGAGCATTCTTTCATCCATCACACTTTGGAAGTTTGCAATTTATTAGGTGCAGTGGAAGTTGGTGATGGAGTCCTTTGTGCAGTGGGTACAATTAGTCACAAATGGAATGAAGTAAAAAGTAACTTACAATAGTGCAAAATTACCTGTAGTTTTGAAACCATAAATCTAAAGCCTGCCCCACTGTGAGCCATAAAGTTAGCAGAGAAAATGTGCTTGGGAAATCAATTGGATAACAAACTACTTTATCAAAAGTCTAAATTTTGTGTAATTAATGCACATATTTTGCCATTTATTTTGCTTTACAAGATTATTTTATCAGCACAAAAATGTTCATCCATCTCAATCAAAATCTGATGAGTTTCTAGCAGATGGAGTATAAGCATATTAAATCTATTTTTTATTGAAAGAGTAATGGAATATTTAATACGCATTTACATGTATAACTTCAGCCTACTTTTTAAAGAAAACAGGATCAAGTCCAGATTTTAGCTAACAGAAAGCCACCTCTGTCACTTCAGCGATAGTTTGGACCTTAGATTCTCTTATGCTTATTTTTAATTCTTATTTATTCAAATTGGACTTTAATACAAAATCAGTACAGTGTGGAATGCTAAAAAGCTGGGGGGGGGGATGTGAGTATCATTTCTGTGACAAGAGTAAATGAAAGGAAGGATGAATGTGCTTTCAGAAGCCCCAGAGGTTCAGAGCTGATTAACATTGTGAATCACTTTTTCCCTCTTCTCCCATTTCCTTGCCCCCAGTCCATATAGCAACCCTAATGTGTTTTCTGGTTTGATTGGATCACTTTTGATGGACTTGAGCTAAAAGCAAAGTTCAAAGAGAGGGGACCAAATTCAAGTGCCTGGAGGATCAGGGATTAGCATTTCAGGTCCATGGAGAGAGGCTTGAGCTCAGTTTGGGCAGCCAGACTGGAAATCATGCGGAGTCACTGATGGGTTTAAACCTTTTTATGTCATCCCGACACTCATTTCCTGTGACCCTGGACTCGGTTCCCACTCACCCACAGGGCTCCACCAGGAACGCTTTCCCCCTAACTCTTGTTCCCATTCTCACCTTCTGGGGTTGATCTGTCTGGCTCATCAAAGCATGGTCCTTGGTCATTCTCATTAACACAGCGCCCCTCCCTGTCCCTGTGCTCCAGGGGTGGGCTCTTTCTCCAGAGCTCAGTACCAGGCAGTACACTCTGCCTGTCCTGGGTGAAGGGGGCACTAACTAAGAGAGACCATTTGTCTGTGGATGTCTATGCCATCCACATTTTTTAGACAAAAAGGGTCGAAGGATGGTAGTATAGATCAAAGTGTGAGAGTGGTATAGGGATTAGGGGAGGTCTTATGTCAAAAGAACTTTTACTTATCAAACGTGTGGTTATTTGGACTGCTTTGCTGGAGGAGGGCCACGGGGAAGATGAAGTTGGGAAGAGAGGCTGGAAACGTGGAAAGACCTCTGTCTAGCTGCCACTGACACCTCCTCTCTGCCCTCACTTCCAACATTTTCATTCTCCTCTCTCCTTTATTTATTCATTAACTTACTCATTTATTCAGGAAATGTTCATTGAGCACCTCTGTGACTGTTCCAGTGATCTCTCCTGCCTTATTTTTACACTGCTTCATTTTGACTAATTCTCAGTTCAGTTCAGTTGCTCAGTCGTGTCCGACTCTTTACGACCCCATGAATCGTAGCACGCCAGGCCTCCCTGTCCATCACCAACTCCCGGAGTCCACGCAAACCCATGTCCATCGAGTCGGTGATGCCATCCAGCCATCTCATCCTCTGTCATCCCCTTCTCCTCCTGCCCCCAATCCTTCCCAGCATTAGGGTCTTTTCCAACGAGTCAGCTCTTCACATGAGGTGGCCAAAGTATTGGAGTTTCAGCTTCAACATCAGTCCTTCCAATGAACACCCAGGACTGATCTCCTTTAGGATGGACTGGTTGGATCTCCTTGCAGTCCAAGGGACTCTCAAGAGTCTTATCCAGCACCAAAGTTCAAAAGCATCAATTCTTCAGCACTCAGCTTTCTTCACCGTCCAACTCTCACATCCATACATGACTATTGGAAAAACCATAGCTTTGACTAAACAGACCTTTGTTGGCAAAGTAATGTCTCTGCTTTTGAATATTCTATCTAGGTTGACCATAACTTTCCTTCCAAGGAGTAAGTGTCTTAATTTCATGGCTGCAGTCACCATCTGCAGTGATTTTGGAGCCCTAAAAAATAAAGTCTGACACTGTTTCCACTGTTTCTCCATCTAATTCCCATGAAGTGATGGGACCAGATGCCATGATCTTAGTTTTCTGAATGTTGAGCTTTAAGCCACTTTTTTCACTCTCCTCTTTCACTTTCAGCAAGGGGCTTTTTAGTTCCTTTTCACTTTCTGCCATAAGGGTGGTGTCATCTGCATATCTGAGGTTATTGATATTTCTTCCGACAATCTTGATTCCAGCTTGTGCTTTCTCCAGCCCAGCGTTTCTCATGATGTACTCTGCATAGAAGTTAAATAAGCAGAGTGACAATGTTCAGCTTTGATGTACTCTTTTTCCTATTTGGAACCAGTCTGTTGTTCCATGTCCAGTTCTAACTGTTGCGTCCTGACCTGCATACATGTTTCTCAAGAGACAGGTCAGGTGGTGTAGTATTCCCATCTCTTTAAGAATTTTCTACATGTTGTTGTGATCCACACAGTCAAAGGCTTTGGCATAGTCAATAAAGCAGAAATAGATGTTTTTCTGGAACTCTCTTGCTTTTTCAATGATCCAGTGGATGTTGGCAATTTGATCTCTGGTTCCTCTGCCTTTTCTAAAATCATCTTGAACATCTGGAAGTTTGTGTTTCACGTATTACTGAAGCCTGGCTTGGAGAATTTTGAGCATCACTTTACTCACATGTGAGATGAGTGTGATTGTGCGGTAGTTTGAGCATTCTTTGGCATTGCCTTTCTTTGGGATTGGAATGGAAACTGACCTTTTCCAGTCCTGTGGCCATTGCTGAGTTTTCCAAATTTGCTGGCATACTGAGTGCAGAACTTTCACAGCATCATCTTTCAGGATTTGAAATAGCTCAACTCGAATTCTATCACCTCCACTAGCTTTGTTTGTAGTGATGTTTTCTAAGGCCCACTTGACTTCACATTCCAGGATGTCTGGCTCTAGGTGAGTGATCATACCTTCATGATTTTCTGGGTCATGAAGATCTTTTTTGTATAGTTCTTCTGTGTATTCTTGCCAGCTCTTCTTAATATCTTCTGCTTCTGTTAGGTCCATACCATTTCTGTCCTTTACTGAGCCCATCTTTGCATGAAACGTTCCCTTGCTATCTCTAATTTTCTTGAAGAGATCTCTAGTCTTTCCCATTCTGTCATTTCCCTCTATTTCCTTGCAGTGATTACTGTGGAAGGCTTTCCTATCTCTCCTTGCTATTCTTTGGAACATCTGCATTCAGATGGGAATATCTTTTTCTCCTTTGCTTTTCACTTCTCTTCTTTTTACAGCTGTTTGTAAGGCCTCCTCAGACAGCCATTTTGCTTTTTTGCATTTCTTTTTCTTGGGGATGGTCTTGATCCCTGTCTCCTGTACAATGTCACGATCTTCCATCCATAGTTCATCAGGCACTCTGTCTATCAGATCTGGTCCCTTAAATCTGTTTCTCACCTCTACTGTATAATCATAAGGGATTTGATTTAGGTCATACCTGAATTGTCTAGTGGTTCTCCCTACTTTCTTCAATTGAAGTCTGAGTTTGGCAATAAGAAGTTCATGATCTTAGCCACAGTCAGCTCCCAGTCTTGTTTTTGCTGACTGTATAGAGCTTCTCCATCTTTGTCTTAGTCTGCTGACTATTAAAACTCACCTGTTCAGTGTTTATTTCAATAGAGGACTGCTTGTTCTTCCAAACTGAATATCATTCATTGCTCAAACCTAAAAGAGGGCAGCTATAATACACCATGGAAGACAGGTAGTTTAGAGAAGGAGAGAGACCTAGAGTCACAGGGTCTTTGCACTGCTGTCTTTAGAGCTGCACTTATCTCACTGCTTCTGCCATGTAAGGTAGGCCTTCATGATTAAAGTTAATGGAGTTATTTATGCTTTGCTTCTCATTGTCTTATTATATTTCATTCAATAAGTACTTATTGAGTGTCTACCATTTGCCCAACACTGATTAGGTGCTAGGCATGCAGCATTCCTAGAGAAGGGAATGGCTACCCACTTCAGTGTTCTTGCCTGGAGAATTCCATGGACAGAGGAACCTGACGGGTTACAGTCCATGGCGTCCCAAAAAGTCAGACAGGACTGAACAAATAACACTTTCATTCATGCAGCATCTAAATTATTACCCTCTCGGTGGTTGGGTCATTGAATATGATGAAAGCATGCTGGGTTGGCCAAAAAGTTCATTTTGAGTTTTTTCTGTAACATCTTACAGAAAACATTTATGTTTTTAAAACAGGCATTTTAGTTGTCTGCGATTTTAACTCAGAATACCATATGATGATATTCTTGGACCTTAGAAAAACTGCAAATTTTATTTTTTTTCTTTGACTAAATTTCCTTTCTGCCTTATTAAGTGATGGGTTTTAGAGAAAAGTAAAGCTATTTAAGAAAAGCAGTTTTTTTTAGTCAATCATTTGAATATCTAATTGTAAAATCTAAATATGTCATATCAGTATCCTGACCTATGTGGGCTGGTTGCTTCTAAATGTCATTATTAATGGTCAAATGAAATTGAACAAAATTTTTGCCGTATCTAGTTTAAAATTATTTTGATGGTCAACATGTGTTACTAGCGTTTACAAATTATTTTCACCACATCTATTGCATTCTTTAGTTCCTTCTGGGACTTGCTGCTTAAAGAAAAATGAGAACAATGTAGCTCACATTATTCTGATAATTAACATCTGTGAAGGACAAGCTTCTGCATATATTTTCCTCATTATAGGAGCAAGTGCATAGAAGGAAGCATCCTATGCTGTGGTTTTGGTATTGAAATGCTTTTCTCTTTGGGACTGCACCTCCCTCTTCTGCACAGAAACACTGTTTCTTAATTTTTTTTAATCTTTCTGTTCAAATAAATATAGGTGATTCCAAATAAACTACTTGCTTGGCAGTAGTCTTCTCCACATGAAAATCCATGATTTGTAAGTCTAATAACTTTTCAAGTAGTTTCTTATTTTTTAAAAGTCATTTTCGGATGATTTATAAAAGGAAGACGTAATCAACACTTGGGTCTTATCCACTTCCTCTTGCTAGAGCTTTGTTCAGGCCTGGAGGTCAGGCTTTTAAATGTTTCCTGCATGGCCTACTGAAGATGTGTTGAATTTCTCGTGGTTCCCCAGAAGAATGGGTTCTGCAGTCTTCCTCTCACTGGTTTTAATATTAATTAGCTTCCTTTGGTTGCCTAACCGGAGCCAGTTTGCTAGCCCTCTGGGGTCTTGGAAATTATTCCTACTTCAGTATTTGGAAAAGGTGATTTCCAGCTAGCAAAGGACTTCTGGTATGGTTGGTTGATTATCTTTCTTCTAGTAACTGAACCATTCTTAAGACAATTATGCTGACACTCTCACTTCTGATATCTGGAGCTCTTCTGTTCCCCTTGATGTTTTCAAGCTTGTTTGTGAAGTTTTTGTGTGTGTGTGTGTGTGTGATTGTTTGTTTTGAATGGAGCAATATTCTTTTTAAAAAATATGCTATTCTTCTTTTTAAAAATATGTTAAAATTTTTAAAAAAATATTAAGAAATAATGAACTTTTTTCCTAAAAGTTTTATTTGTGCTAATGACTTGTTTTATAAGTGTTGATACAGTGTTATTGCTGTATCAATAAAAAATGATAAAATATGTATAACAGACAATTTTCCACCCTAACAATTTTCAGATGTGTAGTTCAGTAATAGATAGCTGAGGCACATTTTACCTCTGCCCTCATGGTTTTCTGCTTGGGCTTGAGAATTAAATTGACAGACAGATTAACAAGAGGGAAGCAAAACAAGTTGTAAGTTTCAGGAGCTGTGGTGCACCTCATAGGGAATAAAGACCTAAGGAAAGGGTGGAGCCTACATTCTTTCATAGTCAGTTGAACAAAGAGAGGAAAGTGTGGAAAAGTAATTAAACTATGTGAGAAGGCTAAAGGAGGAGATGAATTATTTTAATAAGGTCTGTTTGATTAGCATTCTCTCATTCTCAACTTCTTGTCCTTGATGATAAGAATCTCACTTACTTGTTCTAGGAGGACCTCTTTCACATGGGAATTTCATTGCCTGCTTTTAAGTAAAAGAAGTTTCAGAGTGTTTTTCCTGCATTTGTTATTTTTCAAGTACCTTTAGCTCAAAGCGGTCCTTTTCCCAAAGGGCGTATTTGGCGTGGCATATTCTGCCACCCTTCAGGCATTTAAGTGCATCCCTCCTTGCACAACCGGATCTCCAGAACCCTTTCATCTCTAAGACTAGAGCTCTGTGCCCAGAAGGCAGCTTTCCGCTCCTTCAGCTCTTCCAGCCACTGGCAACTATCATTCAAATTTGTGTTTCTGTGGGGAGAAAAAATTGATTTTTTGAATAGAATTAATAAATATGTTAAGTATATGGTTGGACATGCTTTGTTATTTATGTAAGGGTAAGGGAGGGAAAAGGCCTTCCTTCTACCCTCTTATGTTTAGTGACCAAGGAGAGCAAATTAAGGACAGATAGAGGGCAGATTAACAGAAGAACAGGCTTATTTTGTGCTCACACAGAAAAGCTTCATAGTAAGAAGTGAAAACCTCAAAGAGTGTATTAGATTCCACGGGGTTATGTGACATTTTTAGTGGTGTCTAATTGAAAGGATGATCAATTGGAGAAATGATACTAAATAAAGAAAAAGGGGGGCTGGGCTTCTGAGGTAGAAGGGAACAAGCTGTGGGAAGGGGACTAAAAATATGCTCACCAAATATGGGTTGTTTAGGGAGATCTGTTATGCAGACTCAAGGTGTCTCGGGTGATAAGAGTTGTCTCCCCACTTCTCCTCTTTCTGGTCTAGAAGAGGAAGACATTCTTCTTCTTTTTTTTTTTTTTTAATTTTCTTTACTTTATTGTGTTGGTTTTGCCATACATTGACATGAATCCGCCATGGGTATACATATGCTCCCCCTCCAGAACCCCCCTCCCTCCTCCCTCCCAATTCCCTCCCCCTGGGTCATCTCGGTGCACCAGCCCCGAGCATCAACCCTGGGCTGGCGATTGATTTCACATATGAGAATTAACATGTTTCAATGCCATTCTCCCATATCATCCCACCCTTGCCCTCTATTCTTATAAATGGAACTTTCCTTTACAGAAGAGTGTGTCCTGCAGAAATAGAGCAGGAAGCTCCTCCTGTGTTTGCTGTTTCACCTTCAACTCCAGATCCTCCTTGTACGGAAGTGGCAACTTTTGGTGTGGAGTAGTCTGACCTCTTTCATAGATTATTGGTATCATGGGCGCTAAATGTTTAAAGAAATACCAGTGTTGAGTTGAGTCAGTTACAAAGCACCCATTTGAAAGGTTGAGCAGACATTTTCAAGGTGGTGAGAAAACCAGCTGCATTACAAAATACATGTGAGTTAATTTGAAACCGGTTGTTGTTGTCTTCCCCTGGCGATTCAGACAGTAAAGAATCCGCTGGGTCAGGAAGACCCCTGGAGAAGGGAGTTGGGAACCCATGCCAGTGTTCTTGCCTGGAGAATTCCGTGGACCGAGGGACCTGGCAGCCTCCAATCCATGGGGTCTCAAAGAACTGGACAGAATGAGCAACTAACAGTCACTCACTCTAAAAGAGTAGGATAAAGAGATATTTTTAAACACGGTATAAAGCTATGATGCATTACCTAGTGAATGCATGCACAAAAAGTTACAAGACCTTTAAAGATGAAATGAGTTGTTTTAGGCCAGTTGAATTATGCACCTTCCCTTTTCCAAGTATTCTGTTTAATACATCTCAGACCTCTACACGTATGTGTATTTATGTGTTTGTGTCCAATTTGCATTTCTACCAACATGATCTTGTTTCTCACATCTTTACTAAATCCTGGAATTGGTTAACTTTTCAGAAAATTTTAATAATTGTGACAAGTACCTAACTAGGTTGAAGATTTTTGGACTTACTGTCAACCTTTGCCAAAAAGCCTTAAACTCTACCACATCAGACTGGAAGTTCTGTCTCTATTAAGGCCTTTTTACTAACATGATTTGTGTGTTACTTTGTGACAGCCTGAAACCCAGAAGCAGTGATTTCATGTTAGGAATATGATGAAGGCTTATCATACTCTAATGCTAATGCAGAATTTAACTCAAATGTAATGCTTTGTAATACATTTTGAATGAAAGGAGTCTGCTTGGCTTACCTAATAGATTAAATCACCTTTATTTTGGTATATTAATTTATAATAGGGCTTGCTTAAAGAATAACTTAAATGTATATGCTTATCTATATTTTTTTCTATATTTCTTGGTATAATTCAGTTTTGTTTCAAGGACTTTGCCTGATGTTTATTTGTTTTCTTTTTCCATTTTCCCATTTCCTTCCATTTTTTGAGTTTTGGAATAAATTATACAAGCTAAAATTATATCATTTTTCCATTATCCAAGCATATTTTTCTGATGATGAATATACTTTAGAGATAGCTTATTTAATAAAACAGTGTTTCATCAGTCATTCCTATCTGATTCAATATGCAAAGTAACACATGAAATATTACAAAAAGGAATCTTTACATTAAATTTCATTCTGTTCCCCGTTTGTCATCCTTTCATTATTATTTATAAAGCAAATCCCACTTCTGAACTAAAGATTGAATATAACCTGGTCTTTGCCTACTCTTTTTGTTGCTATCTGTGATTTAGTAATACAGAACTAAGCAGTGTCTTGAGTCATCAGATGAGATTCGGAAATCATTCTTTGATGTACATCTTAACACATAAAAAGGTAAAGGAACCACAAAGCAGTAAAATGAACACCAAGTTAAAATATTTGCAACTGATTTATTAATGGTAAATGTATAAGTATGTATCGTAAAATATATGTTTGAAAATCAAGAAAATCAAGGATCTAAGAAATTCTGTACTAAGCAAAGAAAATCTGGGTTTCTGCTTGTAGAGTTAGGTGTTAAACTCTTTAGTCTCTGCTACCATCAAATTTAGATGGTCAAGTTTTGGACACTTGTCGCTGAGGAAAAGAAAGTATGGGTCTTGCAATCTTACACTGGACCCATTTCCACAAAAATAGAAATTTACTGCTACTTTTCAGCTCTTTTAAATGTTGCCATTACAGATTTTAATGAAAGGTCTCGTGCTATCTGTAGTCTTTGGTAAAATTCCCCTTTCCAAAATGAAAAAAAAAAAAAAGTGATTAGAAATTGCACATATATTTTCTTCCTCTTTTCCCTTTTGTTTTGGCTACTTATATAGCCCACATCATGTTCTGTTTTCTTTTGCTTTATTACTATTAAATACTTTCCTCTCCTAAATCTTTCTGACATGTTGTTTTAAGGTTACAATCCACAGTTATTTCTTCTATTTGTCCAGTTTTATAGTTAGATTTTAATGTGAAGTCTAGTTCTGTACCAATGTCTCCATCAGGCCCAGATGCAGAAGTCCCACATGCTATTATTATTATTATTTTTATACAATTTTACTTCCCCTTTGTATAAGCAGTTTCTTCTACTGATATTAATCCAACCTGAGAATCTTTGTTATTGTGGCATCATAAAGCTGATATGTTCTCTGATCAAATCACCTCATTATCTGGATACTAGGAAATGATATAATGAAGGCAAACTTTATATGGAAAGTTGTTCATTTTTTATAACAAACACTTGAAAGCAGTCTAGTGAAGTGAAAATCGCTCAGTCATGTCTGACTCTTTGCCACTCCATGGACTATACAGTCCATGGAATTCTCCAGGCCAGAATCCTGGAGTGAGTAGCCTTTCCCTTCTCCAGGGGATCTTCCCGACCCAGCGATTGAACCCAGGTCTCCCGCATTGCGGACGGATTCTCAACCAGCTGTACTATCAGGGGAAGCCACGAGGGAAAGCAGTCTAAATATACACAGTTGGATGGCAGTTAATTAAATCAAGTGAATACATCCACTTATGAGATATTATAACTTTTTGGACTAGTGATGTAGTAGAAATATTTATGATATAGTGCTAAATTTAAAAAATGAAAACTCTGGATATAAAATGATATATTCTAGAATTAAAACAATGGAAAATAGATTCACATATCAAATCAGTGAGCAAGAATACCTCAGTTTGCAAAATGCATTCTTTCAGTATAAGAAGGAAGTATCATCATTTTGTGGGGGAGCAGGAAGGAGGGATTTCCATATTTTTAGGAAAAGCTCATTACTTATACAGTTAAAAATATTTTTACTACAAAAGTAAAATATATGATAAAAATTTTCAAATATATACATGTTTAGCTAATAGATGTATCTATTGTTCTGAACCCTGCTATGGTCAACATCCACTTAACTTTTCTTCTTAAGAAAATATCACTTTCTGTCACCTTTAACTGTCTGATATCTGATCCCTGCAGACTCATGCCAGAATTCTTTTTCAGAGGCTTAGGACTTTAACCTATATGATCTGCTTAATTTCCTTCCAATTGTTTTCTTGAATTACACATTTACAGTTTAACAGAAAGGTGTTAATTTACCTCCAGCTGCTAAAATTAATTGCCAGTTTGCTTCTTTCAATCTTTGTGTTTTAATTTCCATGTTATCATACACTGCCTAATGTTTCATATGCTGAGTTTTACTAAGTATCATGTGATGATTAGTTCCCAGTATCGATACTGATCCTGTCCCTGTGTCCTCGAGACATCAAATGCCAGGACTAGGAAAAGCATGCAAGAAACGCGTGCGAGCAGCACTCGGAGAGAGAGGAAGGAGCCTGGGAGGGGAGGAGGGTGCTGGGCGGAAGCCCCCAGACTGCCCTGCAGCGCTGAGGGGAGCAGGGCAGGTGGGCAGCGGTCCTGGAGCCGCAGTCACCCAGTTGTGGGCCTGCAGCTGAGGAAGGGGCCTGCCTGGCGTTGCTGCCTCCCTACCAACCGTGGGCTGGACACAGCCTGTGGGCAGCTTGTTCTCTGCTGGAGCGCAAGGTTCCATGGCAGAGGACCTCAGCTCGGTCCAGTCATCAATCACGTTCCCTCCTGCCTGAGACCCGAGGCACATTCTCACACTGTCGACATTTTGCAAAATTAACTGTTCATGTTGCGTCATGTTCTGACTTAAAGCTACATCATATTAAATATACTCCTTTTGAGTAAGTCAGAAATCTAGAAGCTGTCCTTGATAGTCCTTCCTTCCTCACCTCCATAGTCAGTTCAACACCAAGCCATGTTAATTTTGTCTCTTAAATATTTCTTAACTCTGACCTTTTATCTTTATCTTCAGTACCAAAACTCTAATACCTCCACCTCCATCTTTTAATTGGGCTTCCCTGTGGCTCAGACGGTAAAGAATCTGCCTGCAATGCAGGAGACCTGGGTTCGATCCCTGGATTGGAAGATCCCCTGGAGGAGGGCATGGCAGCCCACTCCAGTAGTCTTGCCAGGAGGATCCCCACAGCCTGAGAAGCCTGGCAGGCTACGGTCCACGGGGGTCGCAAAGAGTCGGACACGACTGGGTGACTAAGCACACATCTTTACTCTGTCCGTCTCCAGTCACTACTCCTCCATGTAGCCAGAGTAACCTTGGACAGTGGGAATCTAACCCATCCAGACCCAGCTGGGCCCCTTTGCCATTCACCTATTCTCTGCAGAGGGTGCAGAGCGACCTCAGCGTCTTCCGCAGTGCATCGGTTCATACTACCCTCGCCAGAGCTGTCAGTGCCCCCTCCACAGACCGCCACGACCGCTCCCCCACCACCCGCCTTTCAGTTTACACAGCACTTGTGCATCTCCCCAGCACAGACTTCATACATGCTCTTCTTCCTCCTGGACTGTTCTTTATCCCCCTTTTCATCAATAAATTATGTACAGCTCAGACCGCAGCTCACGAGTCTCTTTTTTCACAGATCCCTTCCTTGACATTTCTGATGCTGCCCAAGCCCTCGAGGATGCGCTCTGGGTGGCACCACGTTCCTCGTCTTTATAGCATTTACTGTAGCTTCAATTTCCTATTTACTTTCATAATTACTGATTGCTATACTTTGTAATACTCAGAACACGCCACTATGCTCCTATACTCTGAGGGTAAGGTCTCTTGTTTACCTTTGCTCACCGATGATCTCTACCACTTAGGGAAATCCTTAGAACAAAGTAAATATGTGTTGTTGATTGAAAACTTGGGCTTGTTGCAAAGGTTTGAGGGAAGACATTGATACAGGAACAGGTCTATGAGAATGGGTGTGGTCCCCAGTGTAAGAGTAGAGAATGAAAACCCCCAGAGAGAATGCTCACATGCTGTCTTCATGTAGCCATGTTAAACCATCTTCAGAGGTGTGGGTCCACATGAGGCTGCATGTGAAGAATCACAAGTAATTCCGAGTCACTTGAGTTAGAAAGATAGCTTGGAAAGGGGCTGATGATGTGGGTCGATATAAAGAGAAGCCTGACCATGAAGTACTTTTTAAAATTCTTTATGAAATATAGTCAATTTGCAATATTGTGTTAGTTTCAAGTGTACAACAAAGTAATTAAGTTATCTATATGTTAAGTATTATCTTTCAGATTCTTTTCCATTATACTGTAGTCTATTACAGGATATTGAGTATAGTTCACTGTGCTATACAGAAGGTCCTTGTTATTTACTCATTTTATATATATGTTAAACTCCTAGTTATCTCTCCCCCTACATCCCAGGACCCATCTTCTGTAGCCTCTTCTATGTCTATGAGTCTTTTGCTGTTTCACACATTAGTTCATTTGTATCTTTTTTTTTTTTAGATTGCACATTTAAGTGATATACAATGTTTGTCTGACTTATTTCACTTAATATGATAATCTCTAGGTCCACCCATGTTGCTGTCAATGGCATTATTTCATTCTTCTTTATGGCTCCTTAAGATTCCAGTGTGTGTGTGTGTGTGTGTGTGTGTGTGTGTGTGTGTGTGTGTGTGTGTACACCACATATGTATCCTTTCATTGTAGATTGGCATTTAGGTTGCTCCTTTGTCTTCGCTATAGTAAACAGTGCTGCAACGGACATTGGAGTATATCTTTTCAAATTGGAGTTTTCTCCACATGAAATATTCTATGTGCAAACTGAGTAATGTGAACTCAACATGAAGTTTACTGAGAAGGTTTTAAGGAGAGAGACCTAGCAGATTTTCCTTCTGGAGAGATAGTTCCGCCCTTAACGGGGAGGAGATCTTAGAGGACTCAGCCCTAGCCATAGAGTCCCATTCTGGTAGTTCTCAGTAATACAGGTGAGAAGGGGACAGCTTGAGTTAGAAAGGTGGCAATAGTGGGGCTGGAAAGCAATCAGAGGTACAGACAAGGGGCTGTCAGCAAGTCAGCATCTGTATCTCCCAGCCAGTTATTGCAGGAAGCAGGAAAGCTGTTGGCAGGTCAGGAAGGCAGGTTTGGGGGGAGGTGGGCTGGTGGTGAGTCAGGGAACAAGCCCTTGGAATTAGCAAGCAGTCAGATCTCACCCCTCATTATGCAAACACATCAGCTTCTGCCTTCCCGCAAACTGCCCTAGCAGGGAAACAGATTACCTCTTTAACTTCTACAGATGTGTGTCCTGTAGCTTGGGGCAGGGCTTAGGGTCAGGAAAGGGAAGAAGAAGCATCTGGCCAGTTGGGCCAGAGAGCTAAGGCTGGGATCAGGGACATCACGGTGAGTGCAGCCGGGCACAGACGTGCATTAGAGATAGTGCAAAAGGCCTGGTGTTCCCCCTTGAGAGGAACAGTGCTTCTCCATACCTAGCGAGACACACTGGGAGTCAGTGCTTTGCCCCATAAAATGATATGGAGAAATGCACAGAAAAAATACTTCGAATATTTTCTTTCCGATTTTCCATATCAAGGTAACCACCTTTATTGCTACAAAGGCTTCCGTAAGCCAACTTTTATGAAGAAGTGGGGAAAATTTGAAAGTTCCTTATCCCCATTCTTTATGACTTTATTTAAGATTTGTGGGTGGTAGCTATGTTGCCTTTAAGGCCAATCATTTAAGGCTAATCTGTTGGCAAATCGATTGGATAATAATCACTTACTGAGTGTGTACTCTGTGCCCAGCAAGGTACTAGGTGCCAGAAGTACAGATACCGAACACAGAATGGTCTTTGCTTCTAAAGTTGAGTGACTTGGGGAAAAAGACACACATGTGATGCTCAAGAAAAAGAAAAGAACAAGAAAAGAATATACATTTTAACCAAAATGTAAAAATCCAAATGCTATGGAAACATACAGGAAAGAGCAACTTTGGGGAAATCAAATGGATGCCAAATAGGAGCTAGCAGTTTGCCAAGTTTTCAGAGAGAAAAACAAGAGAAGGATTTGGGGGAGGAATCCAGGCAAATGAGACTGTGTTTATAGACACACCAGAATATCCAAGAAATTGCCGTTACCGGGGAACAAGGAAACTTAATGCGTTGGCAATGGGAAAAAATGAAGGGGTTGAAGAACGATCAATTTCCACCCTAAAGGAGACCAGTCCTGAGTGCTCATTGGAAGGACTAGTGCTAAAGCTGAAGCTCCAATACTTCAGCCACCTGATGTGAAGAGCTGACTCATTAGAAAGACCTTGATGCTGGGAAAGATTGCAGGCAGGATGAGAAGGGGACGCCAGAGGATGAGATGGTGGGATGGCATCGCCAACTCAATGGACATGAGTTTGAGTAAACTCTGGGAGTTGGTGATGGACAGGGATGCCTGGTGTGCTGTGGTCCGTGGGGTTGCGAAGAGTCGGACACGACTGAGCGACTGAACTGGCTGACTGAGAAAGCTGTGGAGCTTTAGCTTAATACACACACACATACACACCCAGAGGAATGGGATATCTCTGGTGTAATAAGGTATGAGGACAGGGGAGAGAGAAAACTAGAAAGAGTGAACCATCCTGGAGTTCCCTCCAGACTTCCTCAGCTGTAGTCGGTCCCCAGTCCTACCCATACGTCCACGTCTGTCATTTGGTGCTTATTCTTCCTGACTCAGTCTATGTGTTCACTTTTATCATCTTTCTAAAATCGTGGAGCTGACAGAAAACTGCATTTTAGTATCTGCAGTGATTAAAATACCAAGAAGTTTAGAACTGTAACTTACAAATGTTAGGTTAATAAAACACCTAAGTAGTTAAGGTAGATTTAAGGTTTGTCAAAGGGAAAAGCCACACTTTCTGTTTACTATAGAAAAGTAAATAGTAGCTGATCAATAGTCTTAGTAAGAAAAAGGAGATATAAAACTCTGCTGTGCGTGTGTGCCCAGTCGTGCCCGACTCTTTGCGGCCCCATGGCCTGTATCCTACCGGGTTCTCCTGCCCATGGGATTTTTCTGGGCAAAAATACTGGAGTGGGCTGCCATTTCCTCCTCCATGGGATATTCTCGACCCAGGAATTGAACCCACATGCACTGCATTGGCAGGCAGGGTCTTTACCACCGAGCCACCTCAGAAACCCATAAAACTATTTTAACAGGCATGAAATCTTGGGCCAGTTACTTAACCTCCCTGTGAGCTCAGTTTCCTTAACTGTATCTATATGTCTACCTCATAGAGTTGTCATTTGCTTTAAGGATTAAATGAAGTGATACATGTTGAATTTAGAACAGTGTTTGATCTGTGGTCTGTAGCAGGTATAAATATTAACTGCTGTTTTTATTATCATTAGCATTGTTATGTATTTAAATACACTAACTTATTCTAATGCCAAAAGTAGAAAAATATGTTAATATATTTTTATAAATTTGATCTCCCACATATTTTGCCTTAAACTATAGTTATTTATTTTGTATCTGCTCTAAAGTATTTAATTCTCACTCATTTGTGAATTCTTGGAGTTAGGGAATCATTTCTGGTTTAAAAGAACTTGGATGATTTTTATCTTATTTTTTGCTTTCTTGACCTCATATAGTGCCTTGCCTATAATAAGCATTTAGTAATTATGGAACTGAATTATGTAAAAGCTCATCTTTTCTTATCTGTAAATGCCTATGGGTGGCTAATAGTCTATTAAGTTGGTAACAGAAATTTCTAGCAGCATAGGTCCACAAAAGAATTACTTCTGTAATGTTTGTTTAACCAGTGGAATTTAAAGATGTTTTGACTTTGCTCCAGGCATTAGAGGTTTACGTAACCCCCAGATAAATGCCATTTGACACAAAATGAGACACTGTGGCAAAGGAATTAAAAAGCAAGCGTTCCAGATCCTACATTAATCTTTGTTTTTCTCTCTTTTATTTTTCGTTTGGTTTGAGACTGACTTTGTTTTTCACCAAAGAGATATTAAAGCAAATGTTCTTTGTGTCTGTAGGTTTATAACGTATTTGTTTTGATAGATTATGTCACTAACATTAATTGCCATGTACACACAAGAGCATGACTTTAAAAGCCACTGTCCAGCTAGTGATGTTTAAAGTCTTTAGCTTTGACCAGGACCATCCTAGGATGGTATGAAATGTACTTGATTCTGATTTCACCTACACAAGCCTGGTGACATGGTTGAAAGGCCCCACTCTGCAGCTGGTGTTTAGCATGACAACATTTTCAGTCCACCACTGTGTTGCTGTTTAGTTGCTAAGTCATGCCCAACTCTTTGTGACCCCGTGGAATAAAGCCCGCCAGGCTCCTCTGTCTTTGGGATTTCCCAGGCAAGAATACTGGAGTGGGTTGCCATTTCCTTCTCCAGGGCATCTTCCTGACTCAAGGATCCACTTGCTGTCAAATTCTGCATTGGTTGTCCCTTTGGAGGTGGTGTGGTGTCCAACAAGCCTGTTCTCCGTTTTGTATGACTGCATTCTGGAAGGCTTCCTGGAGAGGCAGCTGAGTCACTGCAGAGCTGTCACTCTGCGACCAAGTCCTGGATTCTGGAGGCAGGTGTAGCTGGTATTGAATACCTGGATCTTAGGAGCAAATGATCCCTGACTCAGTCTTAAGAGTGTTGCATCCAGTTCAGTTCAGTTCAGTCGCTCAGTCGTGTCCAACTCTTTGCAACCCCATGGACTACAGCATGCCATGCTGCTGTGAGTCTTGTGAGTGTTGCATTCAGCTCTGCTGTTTTATTAGCTGTTTGACCTTGGGCAAGTTATTGGACCTTCCTTGGTCTCTGATTCAGTTCAGTTCAGTTCAGTCACTCAGTCGTGTCTGACTCTTTGTGACCCCATAGACTGCAGCACGCCAGGCCTCCCTGTCCATCACCAACTCCTGGAGCTTACTCAGACTCATGTCCATTGAGTATGATGCCATCCAACCATCTCATCCTCTGTAGTCCCCTTCTCCTCCTGCCTTCCATCTTTCCCAGCTTCAGGGTCTCTTCTTACTCACTTGTAAATTGGGGATAATTATGTCACAACCCAGTAAGGCTCTTGTGAGGATTAGATGAATCAATGTCTGTAAGACACTCAGCACCCTATCTGATACACAAGTAAAGTGCATTAAATGATGATCATGTTATAATTATTCATCATTTGTAACAATGAAATTATTAGGAATATTGGCCTCTGGCTCCTTCAGCTCTTCAGTTTAGACCAGTTATTAATGCCATAGAGACTCTTCTTTTTGTTTTTCAAAGATGTATAATATCTTTGATAGCTTTGTTTTTAATCATGTATTATTCTCTGAAGAAGAAATTATGACAGGTATCTGTTTTAGATCATTATTATTATAACTTAAAAAAATTATAAAGGAAGAAAAACTGGTTGAGGGTCTTGATTTACCAAATATTAAAATGGATTTATAAATAAAATCATTCCAAAATATGGCACAGGAATCAATAAAGAGATCAGTAAATGAATAACCAGGAAAAATCCCTCATAGCAGCAGGAATGTAATGAATGTGTTGTATGCTAAGGGAGGGCTTCCCTGGTGGCTCAGTGGTGAAGAATCAGCCTGCCAAGCAAGAGACACTGGTTCAATCCCTGGGTGGGGAAGATGCCCTGGAGAAGGAAATGGCAACCCACTCCAGTCTTCTCGCCTGGAGAATCCCATGGACGGAGGAGCATGGAGGGCTACAGTTTATGCTCTGCCATTCAGTCTTGTTCGACTCTGTGACCCGTGGACTGTAGCCCGCCAGGCCCCTCTGTCCTTGGGATTCTCCAGGCAAGAAGACTGAAGCGGGTTGCCATTTCCTTCTACAGTCTGCTGCTGCTGCTGCTGCTAAGCTGCTTCAGTCGTGTCCGACTCTGTGTGACCCCGTAGACGGCAGCCCACCAGGCTCCCCCGTCCCTGGGATTCTCCAGGCAAGAACACTGGAGTGGGGTGCCATTTCCTTCTCCAATGCATGAAAGTGAAAAGTGAAAGTTAAGTCACTCAGTCATGTCCGACTCTGTGCGACCCCACGGACTGCAGCTCCCCAGGCTCCTCCGTCCATGGGATTTTCCAGGCAGGAGTACTGGAGTGGGGTGCCACTGCCTTCCCTGCTTCTATAGTCTATGGGATTGCAAAAGAGTCGGATGGGACTTGATGACTAAACGACAACAACGTGTTAAGGGAGTCTGGGGAAGCCAGTACAAGCAGACTTCGCTGTACGACAGGGTGACCCATTCTTACAGCAGATCTCGCAGTGTTTTCTTTCGCTTGAGGTGCCTGGGAAAGCACTTAGCACAGCTCCGTGTACGCCATAGCCGTTTGGTAGGAGGCAGATGACGGGACTGGTCTTCCTAGGGCACCAATGACACATTTTGTCAGTCAGCCCTGTCCCCCTCTCATGGAGCTCACACTCTCTCAGCTGTTCTTTCAGCTGCGCTCTGGGCCGCCGCTCCCAAGACGAACCAAACCTTAACACGCGCTTCATCTGGAGCATCTGCCTCAGCCTTGTTCAGTCCTAAAGCGGGGATTTTAGTATATCAAAATGCCAAACTGCATTGTCATCTAGTACCTTGATAGCGATGCATTCAACTGGCTGTGTGGTTTTAGCAAAGTCATCCCAGCATGAGGATGAAGGATTCAGACCCCTGAGGTTATCAGAACTAGCAGGTGTCTCCCGGCCTCCCCTGCCTATGGTAGCACAACCACAAGTCACGTAAGAGGCATTTCATTATGTATGTGTCATGTTTCCAAAACAACTCTTTACACAAAAATTGCCAAGGCTTGGAAGAACTAACAAGTCTTTTGCACGTGTCCCGTCAAGCTTCTAAATACTTTTTTGATTGGTTGAAGTGGTTAGCTGATTTAGCTTTCTAAGTCAAATGATTATTTTTTCTAAGTGATTTGAATCATCTTTTAAATTTCCCTACAAAACACATAGCGTTGTAAGTGGTAGTTCTTCACAGCTAATGTTTAGGCAGTGTTTTAACTAGATGGATCGCGTTTTCTGTTAGCGCTTTTGTACTACTCTGGAAGCTGTTCTTCCTCTGAATTTTTGTTTTCCCCATTTTTGGCTGACAAGGCGTTTGAGGTGATGCCAGCTTGTTTACCTAGGTCTTCCCCAAGAGGTTAGGTGATTAGACAATAAAAAAAGAGGAAAGGCCTCTTGCCAGTAGGTGGCTCACTATGAATGTGCTTGGAAGGGCATCAGGCACATTACCCCTCCTCCATCAGCCTTTGTTTTCACTCCTTGCTTCTTTGAGCCTTTTTCTATAACGTCTGAGTCATTTACAAGGGGAAAGAAAAGGGGAGTTTAAAAAAAGAAAGAAAAAGAAAGCAGCAGCCTTTGAGATCTAGAATAGCAAGAGGCCCCCGTCTTACTCTGAGTGTTCAGAAAGTCCAGCCTAGTCCGACTTCTCTTTTCCACACACAGCCACTGGTTCTTTTGTTCCCTGTGTCCTTGGCAAAGACTGAAAGAACTCAGCCTGTAATACTTAGGCCTCCTGTGTCACTTAAGGAATAATAAGCCATTGTCTTCATTAAGCCAGCCTTGTTTTAGCAAATAAAATCCAGATCCTGGAGAAGGGAAGATTTGGAAGGGGGGAGACTTAGAGTCGAGATGCTTGCAAAATTCCCTAGAGAAACTGCTTTGTTTCTCCAGTTTCATTGCTCCCTTACGGAGAAGATTCATATTCAAATGGGTTGAGGTTGTGAATAGTTGCTTGCACATTCTCATGCACCCAGGAAGGCTATGATTATGGCTAATTACAGTGAAGAATGAAGTCCTAACAAGAGTACTCAATCAGATTGCTGTTCGAGCATGAAGCGACTAAGGCCAGCCAGTGGAGGTGTGATTTTGGTAATTACAAACAATGTGGCTATTTGAAAAATGCTTAGTAAATCTGTTCAAGACAAAATAAGGTCTAATTAATCACTTTAGGCTGTGCGTTCTCCAGATGATCCGTTTGGTCTATTTTTTTTTTCTTAGGGTCTCTTTAATAAACTAGATCTAAGTTATCAGATATGTCCTTGTTGCCCACGTTTCCCTTTGTTGAAGGGAGGCAACTCTGACACCTGTTAGGAAGCTTCTTTTCTGCCAGTCATGCCACAGCCTGCTTCTAATGTAACTCAACAGAAGGTTTTTAAAAGTAAACATGTACATCTCCTCGTTATTGTCCAGCAGGAAACTATAGTATGAAAAGTTATTGTAAAATATTAACTATTAAGTAAGCATCTTGGTATCATCAAAATGCTGATGCATGCTAATCTCTGAGTATTCTGAGTCTTTGGTGTCTGGCCCTTGGGTAATACCTAACCACATTCTGCCTTAAGTAGCTGGAGGTCTCTGTAAAGAAACTGTGATATAGGAATGGTATAACTCCCCTCATAGTTTTTTTTCAAATTATTTTTGAACTGAAAACATCTCGAGCATGACTCTTTTTCCATTTTGCTATTTCTTTACCTTTGCTTACTCATCTGAAAATAGGTTCATAAAAGGACCAGGGTTATTATAAGAAATTTGCAGGGATAAAAAAATCATCTAGTAAAGCTTCTAAATGCATTAATTCTCCAAAATGCCCGGTAGAATGAACTCCGTTCAATCAGTTGAGGAGTTTTATTTTCGCCTTGCTTGTTTTCTATATACGAACCAAAAGGAGCTCTCTTTTCTTAATTGAATTGGCATGGCTAAAAATTAAACTCTGCACAGATTGTAACCTAAGGATCAATGGAAAGTCATCTGACAACGTTGGCTGCTATTTATAAGTGAGAAGGAAAAGGAGGGGAGGAGAGAAGGAAGACAGAAAGGGGAATAAAACGAATTTGACATTGAGATCATCTTAAGTAGTTTACATCATATGTCATTTATAAAGAGAAGCAAATACTAAAGTTATAAGATTCCTCATGAGGATAAGTGAAGTAAAAAACATTCTTGTAGCAAGGGGAGAAATAACTCCATTCTTACGTAACTATAATCTGTATTTAATTTACGTAAAAACTAGTAATTTATAATTAGAAGTCAATTTATAATTAGAAGCCTTCTTCTAGTTTTCACCAAATGAATTTTACTTATAATGAAGGCAAATTAAATAACAAACAATACAGGGGGACAAAAATGAATTTTAGAGCCTTGTCTTTAATTATTTAAAAAATATACTCTCTATACAACTTGTTTGGCCAATGGCAATGCAAAACTGGGTCCCATTCACCATATTAAATTCTCATTGTTTCATATTACCTAAAGATTTGAGTCTTTGACCTATAATATGTGTATATTAAAATAATTTTAATGGCTTTTATCTTATTTTAGCCACTAATTTTAGTAGCTTTTATTTTATTTACTAAAAATATAGATATTCTGGGATTTGCCAGTTTAAAAGCATTTGTTTTAAAATACCAAGATTTAATAGTTGGTAATGTATCTCAAATTCCTAATTCACTAAATTAGGAAATATGTTGTTCACTAAATTATATATTGTTCACTAAATATATTCACTAAATTAGTAAATATATTGTTGCCAGTTTTTAAATTTTAATCAAGAAATACAAATCTGAAATGAGGCCATGTGTGTCATAGGAGAGAAGACCACGGTTATGCTCTCTAAAGTGAATTGTGGAGACTGAGTGGCCGGTGTTCAGGCACTGTCTTTGGAGAATTTACATTTCAAGGATAAGAAAAGGTGGTTAAAAATCTGATGAATCCAAGCAGTTGCTTGTGAGAATGAGTAAAGTCCATTTTTTCCCCATGATTAAAATTGAATCTGTTACTTCCCTTCCTGCTCACCAAACACATCAATCCAGGTGCAGATAAGGTGAGGCCACTTCCTGTGAATCAGCTGTCAGCCTGCATCAGGGAGAAAAACAATGTACAAGGAGAGCTGCTTCCTATAGCTCTGTGCCATTCCTCTGTTTGCAGGAAGAATATTTATGGCCCTCAGAGCTGGCAGCAGAGAACACTTAAAAATATAACTTTGTACGCATCCAGTGCACTGTGTGAATGAAATCAATTTGAAGTGTAGAATTTGAGAGGACTGATAGAATTTCTTAGTGACTGTGTAATAGCATTCATGTGTGTTGATCTGATGTCTTATTCAATTGCCCACTGTATATTCCTAATTCTTACTCATAGGTGAGTCTTAGAAAAATTTGATAGATTGTTTGAAGATTGCTAATTTCCTAAGAATGTGAATATAAGAAAATGTAACCAATCGAAACTTTATTTCATTTTTATTTAGGCTTTGTTGAGATATTATAATATGTACTATCTTACATATATGTACAATACTGTATATTGTATTATAGTACTATTGTGCTATATATGTACGTATTGTACATATACGGTGTCTTATGGGGCTTCCCAGGTGGCACCTGTGGTAAAGAACCTGCCTGCCAATGCAGGAGACCTAAGAGATGCAGATTCGGTCCCTGGATCAGGAAGATCCCCTGGAGGAGGACATGGCAGCCCACTCCAGTATTCTTGCCTGGAGAATCCTATGGCCGGGGAGCCAGTGGGCTACAGCCTATGGGGTCACAGAGAGTCGCACACGACTGAACGGCTTAGCACGCACGCACAGCGGCTGTGTGTGTGTACTCGCGCTTAGTCGCTCAGTTGTGTCTGACTCCTGGCGACACGTCAGACTGTAGCCCGCCAGGATCTTTTGTCCATGGGATTTCCCTGGCAAGAATACTGGAGCAGGTTGCCATTTTCTTCTCCAGGGATCTTCCTGACCCAGTGATGGAACCTGCATCTCCTGTGTCTCCTGTATTGCAGGCAGATTCTTTACCCACTGAGCCCCCCAGAGAAGCCCATAGTGCTTTATATAGTTCCCCAAATGTGTATTATTTCCTCTAATTTTGAAATTTTTAAAAAAATTCAAGAATAGTAGGGCAAGTGTTCCTAGTTACCCATCAAAGGGAAACCGACTAAGGCTTTGAGTGAAGCAATTCACCCAAGACCGCTAACTGAAGAGAAGTGAGAAGGAGTAGCCAGAACTGAAGTCTCTCTCCCTTGTTAGGCTGTCTCTTCCTGTAAACACAAATTTCTATCACACCATGGATATGCAGAAGTGCTGGCAGAAAGTCCTGGGTAGTTGTGTTACAAAGCTCATTTTTTTACTGAACCTTTTTTTAAAAAATTTAATTTTCTTTGCATTATCGTGTTGGTTTTGCCATACATTGACATGAATCTGCCATGGGTATACATGTGTTCCCCTTCCAGAACCCCCCTCCCACCTCCCTCCCGATTCCCTCTCTCTGGGTCATCCCAGTGCACCAGCCCTGAGCATCGGACCTGGGCTGGCGATTGATTTCACATATGATGATTAACATGTTTCAATGCCATTCTCCCATATCATCCCACCCTTACCCTCTCCTATAGAGTCCAAAAGACTGTTCTATACATCTGTGTTTCTTTTGCTGTCTCACATACAGAGTTCTCGTTGCCATCTTTCTAAATTCCATATATATGCGTTAGTATACTGTATTGTTGTTTTTCCTTCTGGCTTACTTCACTTTGTATAATAGGCTCCAGTTTCGTCCACCTCAGTGGAACTAATTCAAATGAATTCTTTTTAATGGCTGAGTAATATTCCATTGTGTATATGTACCGCAGCTTTCTTAGCCATTCTTCTGTTGATGGACATCTAGGTTGCTTCCATGTCCTGGCTATTGTAAACAATGTGGCGATGAACATTGGGGTACACGTATCTCTTTCAATTCTGGTTTCCTCGGTGTGTATGCCCAGCAGTGGGATTGCTGGGTCATAAGGCAGTTCTCTTTCCAGTTTTTTAAAGAAACTCTACACTGTTTTCCATAGTGGCTGTACTAGTTTGCATTCCCACCAACAGTGTAAGAGGGTTCCCTTTACTACACTGAAACTTTTTAAAGTAAGCTAATTATAATTGTTGGTGAAACCACTTTACATTTCTGTTGTACAAGCCTAAAACTATGCATTCATATCAGTTTTCATAAGTCATTATCTGTGGCGTTGAAATGCTGCAGAGGTAGACTGCATTACAAAGGTATTTCTCTATCAGGGTCTTTGGTTTTGACAAGACCCGACTCTGCCTGATTTGGGCACATGTTGTTTGGGCAGAGGCTGGACATTCATGACCCACAGGGGAGGCCAAGAGCCAGGTTTGGAGTTTCTCCAGAATGAACTCCACTTCCCCCCTGAATATGCTGCACAGGATTCAGAATCACACGAGAGAGATGGGCAAAGCCTCGGCCATGTAGTTAGACCAGGGAATGAGAGGACAACGTGGGCTGAAGGAGCTTCCCGGGACTCTGTCTTAGTCAGCTCCAGCTGCCATAGCAAAAATACCATAGCCTGGGTGGACTTTGAACAAAACCATTTATTTCTCACAGTTTTGAAGGCTGGATGTCTGAGATCAAGATTCCTGTATGGTGAGGGTCCTCTTGCAGGTTGTAGACTGCCTGCTTCTTGTATCCTCACATGGTGGGGAACAGAGAGCTCTCGAGAGCTCTTAGAAGGACATGAATACCATTCATGAGGACCCCACCCTCACAACCTTATCCCTAGTTACCCTCCTAATTACCTTCCCAAGGATCTCACCTCCTAATACCATCACATTGTGGGGGTCGGGTTTCAACATGAATTTTAGGGGGACACAGCCCATAACAGGAAAGAAGATACTCCTTTCCTCTGGGATACTCCTCCCATGAGGTTCTTATGACCTGCCTTAAGGGAAGGGGAGTGAGTCCCTCCTGCACCTGAGGTTTTTCAAATCCCATCAGCTTAAAGCATTCAGCATGCCAAGGTTTGCCATATTTTGGAGTTGTGCATCCTGAACCCCATCAACTAAAAGCAGGATTTCTATTTAATGTGCCAGATGATGGTGGCTAAAGGGTCATCTTGATAAACTAGGCTATTTACACTTTCTACACTCAAAGAACGCAGATCGAAGAACAGTACAAAAAGTTGCTCCACATCACTAGAAAAGGATGGTTATCGACCTTGCATGTTTTTCAACTCTCATCCGTACTTTTTTACACACATAAAGTGAGGGTGTACAATGTAGAGCAAGACAGAACAGGTGTTGGGCTGAGCAGGGCCTCTTTCAGGTGGGGCTGTCATGCCTTGGAACCATTTCTCTCCTTCCCTGTCCATGCTCTCTCCTGCCCGTTCCCTGCCTGGCTTGTGTGCAAACTGAATCTCTTCCCACTTCTAAGGCCAACTATACTGAAGCCTCTGTGTCCTTTTTCCTGGCTCAGACTTTGGCTGAAAATTAATCTGAAACCCTCTTCTGTTGCTACTCTCAGCAGGTCAGCAATTAACTGGAAGTTTAGAGCCCCATGTTTGTCTCATTTAGTCCAAGTTTGTGTCACACATGAAAACAGGCTTAGACACAATCAGTGTTGAGTGTGGTGGAAAACCTGGGCTGGGAGGTCCACCTGAGTCCCCTGATGAGTTCCACGGCCACTCAAGGCCCCTCACCAGCCACACAGCCCTGGACAGGACACAAGGTCCTCAAGGCCCCGAGGCGTGCTGGGTCCTGCCATCTGTGTATACTCTTGCCCGCTGTTGTCCCTGGCAGGTGGCACATGCCCGACTCGTATGAGGTGAATGAATAAGCAGATAAATGCATGAACAAATATTACCTTTCTGAGCCTCAGTTTCCTCAGTTTATAAAATCAGAGAGAGCTGGGTTCCTTCTAGTACAAGGATCTGGGTATACCATAATCACTTATGCTGAACTTTGGAGAGAATGCAAGCCTTAGATCCTCACTGATATATTTTAAAAAACCCTATTATCATTTTGAAAAGTTTTGAGATTATTTGGGCAAATGGATCCATTTTTTCCCTTAAAAATTAAAATAGACTCATTTCTTTCACAACCAAACAAGGGAGGATGTTCCTGTATAGAAGAGGCTGAACTACAGGCCAGGTACTTACTGAGAAAGTTAACCGAATGATAAGCTTGGAAACCACATCGGTGCAATGAGTAAAAATTTAACACCCATAGAGAGTACATATGCATACCTGGCATACCAGGCTATTTTCATACATGTTATTTTATAAAATTCTTAAGAATGCAGTGGGGTTTATATTATTATTTAATAAATAAGGTGATGCAAGCTCACAGATGTCTTAATCTGCTTAAGGACATATAGATAATGAATGTATAGAGCTAGAGTTTGAATGTACATCTGAAAAATTGTTCATGCTTTTATGCCAGCCTACTTAATGTTTCATTTCAAAGACTTCTACCTTTTCACTTTCATTTCCTTTTATTTTATTTTTACTTGGCATGATCCTTATCTCAAGGCTTTCTGTTACTTTCTCTCCTTCTCTGATTCTTCCATTATTTCTCTTCTAATTTATCCCTTGATGCATCTGCTTTTGTTGTTGAGCCAAGATGCTTTTCTTCCTTCCCTTTCTTCTGAGGGTACAGAAGCCCTATACTTCTTAAATCCCGATGCCAATCTACTTATTTCTAAATCTCATTTTCAAATAATTAAGTTCTTAAAGTCTGTCTTCTTTTTGTTTTAAATTGTGTGTTGGGTTCCCTGTTGACATTTTTTAAGTCTTTTATGCATGCTACTTAAAATAAAACATTTAAGTTTAAAATTTTTGACTGCCAACTATATTTGCTGCTTGATTTCCATAATGAAATCATAGTTTGACATGCAAGAGATTATTCTGAAAAGAAATCCATTTATTAATGGAGCAGAATAGTGCTGAAAAGAAAACTCTTAAGATAAACAGACACTTTTTCATCAAACGCCTGTTTGCTGATCACAAACCATGCATGATTCTGGGTGTTAATATGTATCCTGTTGATCTGAGGAATTTAAGAATCAATAAATAGATAAGTAGAAATATACTGATTTAGGTCATACCTGAATGATCTAGTGGTTTTCCCTACTTTCTTCAATTTAAGTCTGAATTTGGCAATAGGAGTTCATGAGCTGAGTCACAGCCTTGTTTCTGCTGATTGTATAGAGTGTCTCCATCTTTGGCTGCAAAGAATAGAATCAATCTGATTTCAGTGTGGACCATCTGGTGATGTCCATGTGTAGAGTCTTCTCTTGTGTTGTTGGAAAAGGGTGTTTGCTATGATCAGTGTGTTCTCTTGGCAAAACTCTGTTAGCCTTTGACCTGCTTCATTTTGTACTCCAAGGGCAAATTTGCCTGTTACTCCGCGTATCTCTTGACTTCCTCCTTTTGCACTCCAGTCCCCTATAATGAAAAGGACATCTCTTTTTGGGTGTTAGTTCTAAAAGGTCTTATAGGTCTTCATAGAACTGTTCAACTTCAGCATCTTCAGCATTGCTGGTTGGGGCACAGACTTGGATTACTGTGATGTTGAATGGTTTGCCTTGGAAACGAACAGAGATCATTCTGTCATTTTTGAGACTGCATCCAAGTACTGCATTTCAGACTCTTTTGTTGACCACGATGGCTACTCCATTTCTGCTAAGGGATTCCTGCCCACAATGGTAGATATAATGGTCTGCTTCTGCTGCTGCTAAGTCACTTCAGTCATCTCCAACTCTGTGTGACCCACAGACAGCAGCCCACCAGGCTCCCCCGTCCCTGGGAGTCTCCAGGCAAGAACACTGGAGTGGGTTGCCATTTCCTTCTCCAATGCATGAGAGTGAAAAGTGAAAGTCAAGTCACTCAGTCATGTCTGACTCTTAGTGATCCCATGGACTGCAGCCCACCAGGCTCCTCCGTCCATGGGATTTTCCAGGCAAGAGTACTGGAGTGGGTTGCCATTGCCTTCTCTGGATATAATGGTCATCTGAGTTTATTTCATCCATTCCAATCCATCTTAGTTTGCTGATTCCTAAAATGTTGATATTCACTCTAGCCATCTCCTGTTTGACCACTTCCAATTTGCCTTGATTCATGGACCTAACATTCCAGGCTCCTATGCAATATTGCTCTTTACCGCATCAGACTTTACTTCCATCACTAGTCACATCCACAACTGGGTGTTGTTTTTGCTTTGGCTCCGTCTCTTCATTTTTTATGGAGTTATTTCTCCACTGACTTGCAATAGCATACTGAGGACCTACCAACCTGGGGAGTTCCTCTTTCAATGTCCTATCTTTTTGCCTTTTCATACTGTTGATGGGGTTCTCAAGGTGGGAATACTGAAGCGGTTTGCCACTCCCTTCTCCAGTGGACCACATTCTGTCAGACCTCTCCACCATGGCCCATCTGTCTTGGGTGGCCCCACACAGCATGGCTTAGTTTCATTGAGTTAGACACGACTGTGGTCCATGTGATCAGATTGGCTAGTTTTCTTTCATTATGGTTTCAGTGTGTCTGTCCTCTGATGCCCTCTCGCAACACCTACTGTCTTACTTGGGTTTGTCTTATCTTGGGATATCTCTTCACCACTGCTCCAGCAAAGAGCAAAGGGAGATACTGACTGAGGGGGAACCTGGGTCTTGTTCTGATGCGTGGGGCCATGTTCAGTAAATCTTTAATCCAATTTTCTGGTCATGGGTAGGGCTGTGTTCCCTCCATACTGTTTGACCTGAGGCCAAACTACAGTGGAGGTAATGAATACCAAAAGGCAATGCCAAAGAATGCTCAAACTACAGCACAATTGTACTCATTTCACAGGCGAGTAAAGTAATTGTCAAAATTCTCCAAGCCAGGCATCAACAGTATATGAACTGTGAACTTCCAGATGTTCAAGCTGGTTTTAGAAAAGGCAGAGGAATCAGAGATCAAATTGCCAACATCCACGGGATCATTGAAAAGCAAAAGAATTCCAGAAAAACATCTACTTCTGTTTATTGACTATGCCAAAGCCTTTGACTGTGTGTATCACAAAAACCTATAGGAAATTCTTAAAGAGATGGGAATACCAGACAACCTGACCTGCCTCCTGAGAAGTCTGTATGCTGGTTAAGAAGCAACAGTTAGAACTGGACATGGAACAACAGACTGGTTCCAAATAGGAAAAGGAGTACGTCAAGGCTGTATATTGTCACCCTGCTTATTTAACTTACATGCAGAGTACAGCATGAGAAATGCTGGACTGGATGAAGCACAAGCTGGAATCAAGATTGCCGGGAGAAATATCAATAGCCTCAGATATGCAGATGACACCACCCTTATGGCAGAAAGTGAAGAACTAAAGAGCTTCTTGATGAAAGTGAAAGAAGTGAAAAAACTGTCTTAAAACTCAATATTCAGAAAACTAAGATCATGGCATATGGCCCCATCACTTCATGGCAAATAGATGGGGAAACAATGGAAATAGTGAAAGACTTTATTTTCTTGGGCTCCAAAATCACTGCAGATGGTGACTGCAGCCATGAAATTAAAAGAAGCATGCCCCTTGAAGGAAAAGTTATGACCAAGCTAGGAAGCTTGTTAAAAAGCAAAGACATTACTTTGCCAACGAAGGTCCATCTAGTCAAAGCTATGGTTTTTCCAGTAGTCATGTATGGATGTGAGAGTTGGACCATAAACAAGGCAGAGTGCTGAAGAACTGATGCTTTTAAACTGTGGTGTTGGAGAAGACTCTTGAGAGTCCCTTGGATTGCTAGGAGATCCAACCATTCCATCCTAAAGGAAATCAGTCTTGAAATTTCATTGGAAGGACTGATGCTGAAGCTGAAACTGCAATCCTTTGGCCACCTGATGCAAAGAACTGACTCACTGGAAAATACTCTGATGCTGGGAAACATTGAAGGCAGGAAGAGAGGAGTACAACAGAGGATGAGATGGTTGGATGGCATCATTGACTCAATGGACATGAGTTTGAGTAAACTCCGAGAGTTGGTGATGGACAAGGAAGCTTGGCGTGCTGTAGTCTATGGGGTCACAATGAGTCAGATGTGATTGAGCGACTGAGCTGAACTGAGAAATATATTAAATGATATAGACAGATAAATGCTTTCTAACTGCCTATCTGTACATTTGTCTTTAAGAAAAAGGACTCAAGAAAAAAACTCCTAAATTCTTGTTTTTTTTCCAGCTTGTGATTCAAAGTTTATATCAACCCTTATCTCTGTATGGATTTTACATAATTTAGTTTTCACTTATATACACTTTCCCCAGTGGTTCAGATGGTAAAGAATCTGCCTGCAATGCAGACCTGGGTTTGATTCCTGGGTCAGGAAAATCCCCTGGAGAAGGAACTGGCATCTGCTCAAGCACTCTTGCCTGGAGAATTCCATGAGCAGAGGAGCCTGTTGGGCTACAGTCCATGGGGTCTCAAAAAGTTGGACACAACTAAGTGACTAATGCACACTAAATAAGCTTTCAGTTCCTACAGATGTTGATTTTTAACTCCAAGGATACTTAGTTGATTGGGAAATCTTTTCTGGTGAAGTCAGTACTACAGGTAAAAGCAGCTTCTGTGCTTTAGTTATTCCCACACTTTAACTGAGTGCTGACTACATTTGTTCCAACAATTCTTGGCAAGTTCCATGTATGATTCTATTATATTCATATAGCTGATCTATCAGGTATATGCAGTTATGTTTTGTTTCCTATCATATCAAATAACTTTTCAAGCAAAAAGTTGGGCAGAAATACATTTAGAGTTGCATGGTGATGACTAAGAGAAAGATCTATGGCTGCCCTGAGTTTTCAGAACCTCAAATGACTCTCTTACCAATTATTAAATGTTAACTGAGCATTTATGACCACTTGTCATATACTCCCTCTAGGATAGTATAAAACCTCAAGAAATCTAGGAAAATGGCCAAATTCTTGCTCTGGCTGGACTATTATCAACAATATTTGCCATACACTTGATAGACCATACTCTTGCCTTCAGAGTACTGTTTGACACATAAATTTGAAGAGTGATTATCCAATCCACCTTGGCTCTTACAAAGTTAAGTTTTATTAAGATGCATAAATATGTTAAGAAAATAGTATACTTCTGCTGAATGTGCTAATTTAACTCTTTTGCCTACTGTTTTAGAATGTAATGATAGGGATATAGCATCTTAATATACTTTACATTAAAACTTCTCATGGTAAATTAAAAGGGCTGTTGAAAGAATTCTTTTTTTTAATGTATATACCAAGTTTCAACTATATTGAGTTATTTTAAACTTAGTGAAGAACATAAAAGACTTAGACTGTAGCTGTCCAGATTTGTAGTTCTACTAAACTCTGTTATTTAATCCTAAACTTGTTGAAGTACATCACATATATAATTTAAGTTGTTTGAAAGTGTATTTTATACTTCTCAGAGACTCAGAACCCCTTAAATTTATTCCACAAAAGGCCTATCTTCTATAAGATAAATTTAACTTGCCTCATGCAATTAGTATTTAGAAAGACTCAAATTAACTAGAACATAACTAAATAGAACCTTTAATTAACTAGATTGTTTTTTTTCTTTTTGCTCTACTTTAGGGAGAGAGCATAAAATCACTAGCAAACAAACAAGATAAGGTTTTGTTTTAAAAATCAGCCTACAAGTTTGGTGCTGGGGTCAGTAAATAGCCAGCCCACTTTTCATATTATAAAACCGTAAAGTTATGATTCATTTAAAATGATGAACCAGAGATACTGATGTTCTATGACTCATGGAAGAGATATTAAATTATGTTTAATACACTGTTACTTGCTAAGGCAGAAAAATGATCTAATGGATGCTGAGAATACGTTCAGCAATGAAAGATTGAATCAGAATTGGTTTTCTAGTTATCACTCTGAAAACCAAGAAATTAAATTAACCTAAACTCATTTTTACCTGAGCATTCTAATTAATCAAATGGACTAACAAATGGATGGTTGAGAGATGAAGAATACTTGTGGGAGAAAAACAGAGGAAATGCTTTTGGTGAGAGAAACTGCTCATCTACAATAATTGTGGTGAGAGCTACACATTTCTTGAGAGCAGTGTAAGCGTCTTCTAGTCTTTGCCAACTGATTTCCCTTAGGCTCTGATTTCACCAACTCACTTCTTTAGAAATCTTCTAAAGACAACTGCAGCCCAAAGGCTTTCTAACCAGCTCTACTCTGCTCCAATTAGTCTTTGTAATAACATTTAAAATGAATACGTGCGCACAGTGACAGCATGAAAGTGCAAGGTACTGTCCTCAGTGACAGGGAAACCCCACTTCCTACAAATCTGACACCTTTGCCACAACTTCTTATGGTTCTCTACACCTCAGAATCAGAGGCTCAGACAATTCGTTTTTCTATTTTCTGCAAGACAGGCTTGTCAAATGCATAGGGGGAAAAATTCTGTATACTAGAATTCTGATTTCTCAGTCCCTGATTTCATCTATTCTTATTGGTGTTCCTAATTCCAAAATGAACTTGAAGGAACTATTACAATAAAAAATCTAACTAGGAAAGGAAGAGAACGAAGGGGGAGGAGGATTCCATCAGCAAAGTTATACAGAGGAAATATGTTTTTACCTAAACCAAAAGATGCTGCTGATATTCACAACAGGATGGGAATGACGGGACATGAGACAAGTCCCACTGCTTGCATTTGATTAAAGGAAGCAAATCTGTGTGCATCAGGCAAACCAAACGAACCTCTGGACTGTACTTCAGAGGTGTTTCCTCTCAGGAAAGACACGTGATAGGCACTTGATGAATATTTCTTGGATACTAACTAGCAATATAAAGAATGTTTAGCTGAGGAGCAGGGCCTGCTAGGGAAGACCAGAGGCCAGGTCCGACTTCCGTCCTCCTACCACTGGGAAGGTCTCTTTGCAGGTGGATAAACATTAGGAGTCCCTTAGAAGAAATGGAGTAGCCATCATGGTCAACAAAAGAGTCCGAAATGCAGTACTTGGATGCAGTTTCAAAATGATAGAATGATCTCTGTTCATTTCCAAGCCAAACCATTCAATATCAAAGTAATCCAAGTCTATGCCCCAACCACTAATGTCAAAGAAGCTGAAGTTGAACGGTTCTATGAAGACCTATAAGACCTGTAGAACTAATGCCAACAAAAGATGTCCTTTTTCATCATAGAAGACAGGAATGCAAATATAGGAAGTCGGGAAACACCTGGAGTAACAGGCAAATTTGGCCTTGGAGTACAGAATGAAGCAGGTCAAAGGCTAACAGAGCTTTGCCAAGAGAACACACTAGTCAGAGCAAACACCCTCTTTCCAACAACACAAGAGAAGACTCTACAAATGAACATCACCAGATGGTCAATACTGAAGTCGGATTGATTATATTCTTTGCAGCCAAAGATGGAGAAGCTCTATACAGTCAGCAAAAACAAGACCAGGAGCTTGTGGTGATGATGAGTGTGGTGGTGATCAGACTGTGGCTCAGATCATGAACTACTTATTGCAAAACTCAGACTTAAATTGAAAAAAGTAGGGGAAACTACTAGACCATTCTGGAATGACCTAAATAAGATCTCTTATGGTTATACAGTGGAAGTGACAAATAGATTCAAGATATTAGATCTGATAGACAGAGTGCCTGTAGAACTGTGGACGGAGGTTCAGAGGTTCGTAACATCCTTCAGGAGGTGGTGATCAAAACCACCCATGCGAGACAGCAAAAGGAACGCAGATGTATAGAATAGACTTGTGGACTCTGTGGATGAGGGAAAGGGTGGGATGATATGGGAGAATGGCACTGAAACATGTTAATTACCATATGTCTAATCAATTGCCAGCCCAGGATTGATGCTTGGGGCTGGTGCAATGAGATTTCCCCGGGGGAGGGAGGAGGGAGGAGGGTCCTGGAGGGGGATCATATGTAAACCCATGGTGATATTATGTCATTGTATGGCAAAACTAATAAAAAATAAAAATTTAAAAAAAAATCCCCAAGGAAAAAGAAATGCAAAAAGGCAAAATGGTCATCTAAGGAGGCCTTACAAATAACTGAGAGAAGAAGAGAAACTAAAGGCAAAGTACAAAAGGAAAGATATATCCATCTGAATGCAGAGTTCCAAGAATAGCACAGAGAGATAAGAAAGCCTTCTTAAGTGACCAATGCAAAGAAGTAGAGGAAAACAATAGAATGGGAAAGACTAGAGATCTCTTCAGAAAATTAGAGATACCAAGGGAACATTTCATGCGAAGATGGGCACAATCAAGGACAGAAATGGTATCGACCTAACAGAAGCAGAAGATATTAAGACAAGATGCAAAAATACACAGAACTATACAAAGAAGAATTAATTATGCAGATAACCATGATGATGTGATCACTCACTTAGAGCCAGACATCCTGGAGTGTGAAGTCATTTGGTACTTAGGAAGCATTACTATGAACAAAGCTAGTGGAAGTGATGGAATTCAGCTGAGCTATTTCAAATCCTAAAAGATGATACTGTTATTAAAGTGCTAACCTCAATATGTCAGCAAATTTGGAAAACTCAGCAGTGCTCACAGGTCTGTAAAGGTCAGTTTTCATTCCAGTCCCACAGAAAGGCAATGCCAAAGAATGTTCAAACTACTGCACAATTGCACTCATTTCACATGATAGCAAAGTAATGCTCAAAATTCTTCAAGCTAGGTTTCAACAATATGTGAACTGAGAACTTACACATGTTCAAGCTGAATTTAGCAAAGGCAGAGGAACCAGAGATCCAATTGCTAACATTCGTTGGGTCATAGAAAAAGTAAGAGAATTCCAGAAAAACATCTACTTCTGCTTCATTGACCACGCTAAAGCCTTTGAATATGTGGATCACAACAAGCTGTGGAAAATTCTTACAGAGCTGGGAATACCAGACCACCTGACCTGCCTCCTCAGAAATCTGTATGCAGGTCAAGAAGCAACAGTTAGAGCCAGACATGGAACAACAGACTGGTTCGAAATTGGGAAAGAAGTATGTCAAGGCTGTATATTGTCACCCTGCTTATTTAACTTATATAGGAGTCCGACATGACTGAGAGACATCACTTTCACTTTTCACTTTCATGCACTGGAGAAGGAAATGGCAATCCACTCCAGTGTTCTTACCTGGAGAATCCCAGGCACAGGGAACCCCTGCCGTCTATGGGGTTGCACAGAGTTGGACACGGCTGAAGCAACTTAGCAGCAGCAGCAGCAGCATAGTACGTCATGTGAAATACTGGGTTGGATGAACCACAAGCTGAAATCAGAATTGCCAGGAGAAATATCGATAACCTCAGATATGAAGATGACCCCAACCTTATGGCAGAAAGTGAAGAGGAACTAAAGAGCCTCTTGATGAAAGTGAAAGGGGAGAGTGAAAAAGCTGGCTTAAAACTCAACATTTAGGAAGGTAAGAACATGGCATCCAGTCTCATCACTTCATGGCAAATAGATGGGGAAACAATGGAAACAGTAAAAGACCTTATTTCCTTGGGCTCTAAAATCACAATGGATGGTGACTTTAGCCATGAAATTAAAATACACTTCCTCATTGGAAGAAAGGTTATGACCAGCCTAGACAGTGTATTAAAAAGTAGAAACATTAATTTGCCAACAACAGTGCATCTAGTCAAAGCAATGGTTTTTCCAGTAGCCATGTATGGATGTGAGAGTTGGACCATAAAGACTGAGCACTAAAGAATTGATGTCTTTGAACTGTGGTGTTGGAGAAGACTCTTGAGATTCCTTTGGACTGCAAGATATTAAACCCATCAATCCTTAAGGATATCAGTCCTGAATATTTGAAAGGACTGAGGCCGAAGCTGAAGCTCCAATACTTTGGCCACCTGATAGGACAAGCTGACTCTTTAGAAAGGACCCTGATGCTGGGAAAGATTGAAGGCAGGAGGAGAAGGGGACAACAGAGGATGAGATGGTTGGATGGCATCACCAACTCAATGACTTGAGTTTGAGCAAGCTCCAGGAGCTAGTGAAGGACAGGGAAGCCTAGTGTGCTGCAGTCCATGGGGTCTCAAAGAGTCGGACGCGGCTGAGTGACGACATCAGCAGCAGCATCAAACACTCCATGTGCACCAGAGGTGTCTCGTCTGAGTGCTCCCCTCTCCTCTCGCCCTCCCAGGCCCCCAAGCAAGATGATCTGAGACTTTATCTCACTTTCTCTCCGAAGCCTCAGTCCTTGCCCAGTTGCTTTCTTATTTTATGTTTTATTTTCTTGTATTCTTCTGTTTTTATTTTGATTCAGATTCCTCCTGTGGGAATTCGTCTTGGTTCTCCCTCCATCACCACTGCTATTTCTCCTCCAGACCTCTAGTCACAGAAACCATAGTAGCAGATTTTTTTTGTTTTTTTTCCTGAAGCCTTTGGGGGTAATGATGGCGACAGAATGGGTGAGCTCTGGACAGCCCTGCCGTGAAGCCCATGGTCATCTGTCCCCAACCCTGGCTCAATGCAGAGCCACAGAGGGCTCTCTTTCATGGTCCTAACTGGGAAGCCCTGTAGCGTGCCTCTTTGATGCACAGAGTGACTTGACTCTCCGTCTCTTCCTTCCCATTCAGATGGTTCCAGAGGCCCATCTTTGCATTATCGAAATGTACTTGAGATATTTTTCCAAACAAAAGAGGAACTGTCCCTGAGAGGAATGTAGTCTTCTGGGAGCCCCTGGCCCAAATGAGAACTGCACTTTAAAATGGGAAACTTTTCTCCTCACTGCACCCATGTGTCTCAGTGAATGGAGTCCTGGGAGTCGGGTCATGACCCTCCAGTTTCCCGGAACACCTACCAGTTCGATCTCACCCATCTCCTCCATTGGGGGAAAAGATCTCTAAGCAGTGGAGCCCTAGCATTGCTGGAATGACAGCATAACCACTTAACCAACCTGAGGGGACTGGCTGTCATCTCTCTTTATTCTTCGTCTTTAGGAATCACTTGTGCAAAGAAGCATGATGAGATGAGGACCTTTTGGTCAGTACCATTTTAGGGCATCTTTATGGAACGATGAGAAAGATAATGGCCAAGAATTGTTGGCATTTGCCACTGGAATAGCCACAAAGGAAAACCCCCAAATAATTGTGGACATATTTTGTTATTGGTCAAATGAAGGGATTGGGTTCTATTGGCTTCAAGGTCTTTTTCTGGCTCAGAACATTCTTTGATACTGTGATTCAACCAGTCTAACATGTCCTTAAAGTCTTAGAGCATGTTTTCTGAATACGTTCCAGTAGAATACCTTGTCTGCAAAAGACTGAAAGTTATTATTTGGGAATAATAAATCAGACCAAAAAAGATGTAGAGTACATGGTATATTATTAGTTTCAAGTTTGCTAATCCTTATTTTATGAGATTTAATTTTCATAACGTTTACTTTTCCATTCAGTCTATTGTCAGAAAAAAGAATGCTTTTTGTATTCATTGAAAAGATAGACCAGAGACTAATGAATGTGTGCTCTGCCCTTGCTCAGATAAATGTCATAGTTACAAGAAGTCATGGCAGGGCATGGGGGCCCTTCTGTTTACCATGATAAAATTAATACCTTACAGACTTTCTGAGTAGTTTGTAAAATGTCACAGATTTATTTTTAATATAATTGCAAAGAACTATGGAAAGCTAAGAACTATGAAGCCTGATTCTTGATAAATTCACTGTCAATAATGCCGTATTCAGAACACAACTACATATTCAGCAAAAATATTATTCCATAATAATTTATTATCACTGTGAGACTGTACATTATAATTTGAAAATTATTGAAAATATACCTGAAGATAAGAATCCTCTTTGAAAGTATGTGGAACTTTTTGTGTGATTATTTAGTGTTCTGTCTTATTTCTTGATCACTATGGTAGGGAGTTGTAGTCTCTGTGGTTCTATAAAAATAAAGCAAACCACAGAGTAACTGAACTAGGAGATGCACTGAGAGGTTGTCTGTGAAACCTGTGCTCCCTTTTTGAGGCCCTCTGGGGCTGGGATCGCCTCTCCAGAATCTGATTAGCCTGGGCGTGGCGGCAACTGTCACTCCCTTCACCCTCACATGGCCGGCATTACTCAAGTGCACTTTCACCTCTTTAATTTTTATATGAAACAAATGCTTGCGAAGTCGTTAGCACACTGCCTTTGTTGCTGTTGTTCAGTCACTAAGTCATACAGATCAGTTCAGTTCAGTTCAGTCGCCCAGTCATGTCTGGCTGTTTGCAACCCCATGGGCTGCAGCACACCAGGCTTCCCTGTCCATCACCATCTCCCAAGGCTTTCTCGAACTCATGTGCGTCGAGTCAGTGATGCCCTCCAGCCATCTCATCCTCTTTCGTCCCCTTCTCCTCCTGCCTTATCTTTCCCAGCATCACAGTCTTTTCTAATGAGTCAGTTCTTTGCATCAGGTGGCCAAAGTATTGGAATTTCAGCTTCAGCATCAGTCCTTTCAATGAACACCCAGGACTGATCTCCTTTAGGATGGACTGGTTGGATCTCCTTGCAGTCCAAGGGACTCTCAAGAGTCTTCTCCAACACCACAGTTCAAAAGCATCAATTCTTCGGTGCTCAGAGTTCCAAGGGTAGTTTTTTTTTTTTTTTTTTAAATTCCAAGAGTAGTTTTTTTTTCAGGTAGCAGATAAAGTTGGCTGGTGGACAGTTACTTGGTTGGACCATGTGTTCTGGAAGGGCATATCTGGTTTTCTACTGGTTCTCCAGCACCTAGTACAGTGCCCAGTGCATACAGATACTTAATAAATACTGACTGACTCATTCACAGTGGGTCACATATCATTGTTTTATGAATTTTAGTGGTAGGAACCACTTCGTACTAGACCGTCACTTTCATTGACTCAGCAAGTATGTACAAGTCTTAGTTCTGAGTATGTTATTATAGGTCAGCAAGAAATTGTTTAATTGTTCTTGACATAATGCTATGAAACTATTTAATCTTGTCAATAGCAGGGAAGCATAAATTTGCCAAAATGTCTAAAGCAAAGTCCATTTAGAAATCATTAGAGATCACTGCTAGATGTTACTGGTATTTGTTCTATCATGAAACCATCAGTGAAGCAAAGCAAGGTGACCTTCTTAGATCCCAGCTAAATCCTCAATTCAGTTCAGTTCAGTCGCTCAGTTGTGTCCAACTCTTTGTGACCCCATGGACTGCAGCACACCAGGCTTCCCTGTCCATCGCCATCTCCAGGAGTTTACTCAAACTCATGTCCATTGAGTCAGTGATGCCATCCAACTATCTCATCCTCGGGTGTCCCCTTCTCCTCCTGCCTTTAATCTTTTCCACCATCAGGGTCTTCTCCAAAGAGTCAGTTCTTTGCATCAGGTGGCCAAAGTATTGGAACTTCAGCTTTAGCATCTGTCCTTCCTATGAATATTCATGACTGATTTCCTTTAGGATGGACTGGTTGGATCTCCTTGCAGTCCAAGGGACTCTCAGAAGTCTTCTCCAACACTATAGTTCAAAACCATCAATTCTTTGGCATTCAACTTTCTTTATAGTCCAAGTCTCACATCCATACATGACTACTGGAAACACCATAGCTTTGACTAGATGGACTTTTGTCGACAAAGTAATGTCTCTTATTTTTAATGTGCTGTTTAGGTTGGTCATAGCTTTTCTTCCAAGGAGCAAGCATCTTTTAATTTTATGGCTATATTCATCATCTGTAGTGATTTGGGAGCCCTGCAAAATAAAGTCTGTCACTGTTTCCATTGTTTCCCCATCTATTTGCTATGAAGTAATGGGACCAGATGCCATGATCTTAGTTTTCTGAATATTGAGTTTTAAGCCAACTTTTTCACTCTCCTCTTTCACTTTTTTCAAGAGGCTTCTTAGTTCCTCTTCACTTTCTGCCATAGGGTGGTGCCACCTGCATATCTGAGGTTATTGATATTTCTCCTGGCAATCTTGATTCCAGCTTGTGCTTTATCCAGCCCAGCGTTTCTCATGATGTACTCTGCATATAAGTTATAAGCAGGGTGACAATATACAGCTTGACATACTCCTTTCCCGATTTGGAACCAGTTAGTTTTTCCATGTCCATTTCTAACTGAATGCCATTAAATGAACTAAAGCCAAAATGCATTAAATTTCAGTATAATCCACCAATGAAGAGTTAGTGCTAACTTCTAACATAGGCCGAATGTTCTCCTAGATACTAACTGGCTTAACACTCAGTTTGGCACCAAAACTTTCAGTGACTAACATGTTATTATTAAGACACATTTAAAGCACCTTGGTATGTTGGCCAAACATGAAAAGAAAGGTTATGCATGAAAGAAAGGTTAGCCAGCATGTTATTGCCCACTATTGTGAAGACCCCCTGGATCTGGAAATGGCAACCCACTCCAGCATTATTGCCTGAGAAATCCGTGGACAGAGGAGCCTGGTGGGCCACAGCCCATGGGGTGGCCAAGAGTCGGCCGCGACTGAGCGCGCACACAGCAGCAGCATTCAGTCACAGAGAAGAGCCAGCTCCCTGCACTTAGACTTCCTGTAACTGGAGTTACCCTCTTTCTGATAAATGGAGCCAAGCTAGAGGCAGCTTTCATTGCTTACAGATGAGGGGTACTTCTGCCAGTGTGCTTCCGTGGTAGACCTCCTGTTAGCAATATTGATTATGTTAGGGATTTGCATAAACTCAATATGGGAATGGACTGCTTTACACTTGTTTTGTATTCTAAATTAGGCAAATCAGGCCAAAACATGAGGGGCTGAAAAAAATGCTCAGGTGAAGGATAGGTTGTCAAATTGTTCAGAGATTTTCTTTTTTTCTTTGCTTCCACTGCCCTTGAACATGTTCAGTTACCTTAAAGAATTTTTATTAATAAGACAAGATGCTTTAATCTCTCCTCTCAGACTTTATCTGCCAATTCACCTCTCATTCTGTGCTGTTGGAATATAATTTCTTATTTCCCTGTATTAGTTATGGCTTTGGGTAAGGGCTTGGAGGCATGAATCTATTACTCGTCCATCTTCCTATTAGAGTTTTCAGCCAAAGGGTCTGCACACGAGAGAGCAATAGATAAATAGTAAACGAGGGGCCAGCTAGTCATTAGAGCAACCATTGTCAAATTTCACTCCTGTGAAAAAGTGACCTTGGCCAGAAGCCTCCTTATTTCTTTTCCTAAATCTCGGCCAGATGAACGCGTGCACCCCCCCCCCCCCGCCGCTGGCCCCCCAAATAGAGTGATTAGATTAGATTGTTTCAGTGTGGAGACAGGCCGGTCAGACCTCTCCCGTAAGCATCTGGCAACCAAGGGTGGAAGCGGGGTGTGGCATCTACACAGGTTGACGCTTGTGTGCACACAGGTTCACACCCCCAGGCACACACACAACTAAAAGCTCTTTCAACTAGATCTCCTGGGGAGTGTGCTCTTTGGACCTCCCCTATCCATTCTCACTGAAGAGTTTTTAAACCCTTAGCCAAACGTGACTGGGGAAACACCTTCTTTTTCATTCTGTACATTCTTTTGTTTTCTCATGCAGATTCTGAATCAGCGCCTGTCCTCTTCTGTGTCCAAGGCTGATCTCTGCAGAATTCTGTGCAACAATTGCATCCTTCACTCAGGGCACTTAATACTAAATGCAAAGGATTGCCAGTCTTAAGATCTGTTAATACTTTCTTTTTTAAAATAGTCTCCAATGATTATACATCCAGGGAGGTTTTCTCTCTCCGCCGTGTGTGTGTGCCCAGTCGCGTCCGACTCTCCGAGGCCCCGTGGACTGTAGCCCGCCACGACCATCTGTCCGTGGAGCTTTCCAGGCAAGAATACACTGGTTGCCATTTCCTCCTCCAGGGAATCTTTCCAACCCGGGAACTGAACCCACGTCTCTCGTGTCTCCTGCACTGTCAGGTAGATTCTGCATCACCTGGGAAGACCGTGCTAAATGCTTGCTGACTGTTCGGTCTTATAAAATGTCTTTTCTTTTTTTTTCCATTTCCCTGGAGCTTGAGCCCCAGGTCCGTCTCTAATGGTGGCAACCCATGTTTGTCTGAGGTGAACTATGGTGATGAGAAGGAACATTTGTATGCACTCCCTTCCCAAGACAGAGCCCAGGTTTAGAAATGGTCCCCATGGCAATTTGTCCCTTCACCACCTCGCCTGCTTTCCTGTACAAAAACCATGCATGCCATTATGCTTCCTGGGTGTCGCGAAAATCATGTGGGATGCTGCCATCAGGGGGTAGAGTTTAAAGATTCGCCGTCACTGTCACAGGTGTTAATCACAAAAGCGAGGCTCAGGTGGAACCTCACTTCAGGTGCGTATCCAAGAGACTTTAAATCACACTGAACTTCTGATAAGGGGAACTTCACGTGTGGGAGGTGAGACTCCAGTGGGAACTATTGCCTTCCGTTCTTGCCCTCTGGTAATGCAGAGAACGTGGTGCCAGCCACTTCCAGCAGGCAGGCGCATCCTTAATCAACCAGGTGGCTGGAGTCTACGAACTTTTCCTTTTGTCGTTCATATCGAATCACTTTAATATTCAGGAGTCCACAGTCAGGCATGGACTGATTAGGACCAAATGTAGAGCAAATATATTTATATCTTATAGAAATGTTTTCAGTAGCCTGTTGTAGAATGTCCTTTGCTCCAGAAATGGCCTTTCCCCTGCTTATCTAGCACAGAAATAGAATATCAGAAGGTCTTTCTGCTTTTATTTGAAAAGACAAAGATTGTTGCTCTTTTTATTTATAGAAGGAAAGATAATGATGAACAATTTCCTACCCCCAAATTATTAGATAGCAACAGTCACCATGGTAACTAAATCGAGTGCTTTAAACCATTTCTTACATTATTTTTAGAACTTTACCTAAGGTGGGAGGTAGGTTTATTTAACTATTTAAGTTCTAAATTTAGAATGTAATTGTGAGTTATGAATAGTATGAACAAAAAGCATAAAACATGTGGATTAAAATTCTGAGGAATTTTTATATTAGAAAAATGATAAATATAATTTTGAATGTTTATATCCATTAATGTGGTTGAGATACAATGTCACAGTTTATATATTTACAGTAAAATTGATACATAATATTATAACATTGAAACAAGAGATATTACATTGTAACAATAATATGTGGGAATTCCCTGCTGGCCTGGTGGGTAGGATTCTGGGCTTTCATTGTCTTGGCCCAGGTTCAGTCCCTGGTCAGAGAACTGAGATCCTGCAAGCCATGTGGCATGAGCAGAAAAAGAAAAAGAAAAACATATCAGAAGTGATAGATTGTTTAAAAATTTTTAATTAAAAAAAAATAAGTCATGTATGTGAATAATGAGAAGAAAATTATTACGATGAACTTAATTATTAATATTTCTTCTCTAAGAAAAATAATACCAATGTAGCTATCTTAATGATTAATTCTTTTTTGAATACAGTATTAACAAAAATGTTTTAATAAATAAGAGATAAATATTTTACTTTTGTAGAGTGATACTTTAAAAAATACTTTTCTTGGTGATTTTTAAGGGGAAAAGTATATAATATCTGTATCTATCTGTGTTACAAATATGTTAGCTATATCTGTATATATAGATATATCAATATCTGTGTTAGAAACAGGAATTAGGGATTAGAGAGTCATGTTATACATTAAGATATTTCATGAATACTATTAGAAAAATTAGGAAGTTTTCTGGACCTTTGAGTTTGGAGAGAGAACCAGTGCATATAGGGCAAACTAAAAATGAATCCTCTAACTTCATATAGCATGTCATTTTTAGCTTGTAGCTTACTGTGATTCATAGCAAGTTAAGATTAATATATTATATTTAAGCCCCACATCATTCTAAATCTGAGTGGAGTGAATGATTATGGTGACAAGTTTAATTAAAGATGTCTTGCTTTTCTTTGTGTTCCAGAAATATTGCTATTATAGGTGGGATTTTTGTATTTAATATTAAATTTTTAACACTACTTAAATTTTTATTGACTGAATATTATGTTTCCTGCGATGTGTAATTGCACACAAAGGAACTTCAGAGTGTTCCACCAGAGCCTGCATGCCTTCCTTACCACAAAAAGAAAAAACATCTCGCAGTTTGCACAATGTTACTTATAAATTAAAACCCTGATAATGATTCTCTGTCAGTTCACAAAAGAACAATATCAAGCTTCATGTAAAATACATGTTGTAAAATAAATGCTTTATTGCCAGTTGTGCCAGAGGAGATATAGCCTACTTTTAACATTAACAGTCTCAAGTCTTCTATAGAAATAGTGCTTTAGTGAAGGGAGAAAATAACTCACAAGATAACACAATGAAACTATGCATTTAGCTATGCGTTTAACCCCTCTTTGTACTCAGAAGTTCAAGGCTTTACAAGTTTCATTGTATCTATATTGGGCAAAAAGTAACATTCCCACTGCGAGAATCTGGCGCTGGTTGACCTGGTATTTGAGCCTCTGTCTCAGCATCCTGATTGTTCATTCAGGAATCTTTGGTGGTGATGCACATGTGATGCCGAAATTCATCAGTTCCGTTCCTTTGGATCAGCGGGTACTTATGCAATATACGTATTTTAGGTGAATTCAAAAAAGGACATAGAAGTTAATCCAGTAAAGGATTTAATCAGTGGTTAGGGTACATGAGAGAACTCATTCGTTTATTCATTTGACAAGTACTTACAGAGCATCTGCGCTGTGCCAGGCCCTGGGCTAGCAGATGCTGATGGGGCAGTGACCAGGTTGAGACAGATGTAGTTTTAAATCTAAGGGTTGCCAGTGGCTTCTCCAGGGGAGCCTCCCAGACCAGGGATCAAGCCCATGACTCTTGCGTCTCTGGCATCGGCAGGCAGATTCTTTATCCCCAGTGCCTCCTGAGAGGAGGACCTTTATGAGATATATGGATGCACCAGTGTGCGTTTCTATTATAGAAAAAACAAAGGAATAACAAAGGAGAAAGTCTCTCACATTACCTGCTGCAGAAGAATGAGCACCTTGTGGCGTTTTGAATGTCTGTGTCAGAGGGTAACATGCAGCCATGTGCCCTGAGTGCTTGTGAAGAGAGCGGCGAAATATAGCACTTCATACCTTTCAGGCAGCCTAGGTTGTACAGAGTAAGGTCAGTCATGATCATTAAACAAGGATGCTTTAAAGAAGATGAAATGAAAATTTATGTTCCTTTCAGAATAAAACATCTTACATTTCTATAAATTGTTATGCCTCATGCATATTGCAAAACTATGCAGTAAAAATAAATTGTACCTGTCCGAATTCCTCTTCCAAGGCACCCTAAAACTACAAATCACTTTACTCTTAATGGGGCATCGTATAAGCTAGTCCATGTTTTCGACCAGTCGGACCAGAGACGTGTGGAGAGCACGCAGCAGGAATGCAGGGCTCAGTGCTTGCCCACGGTATCATATCAGATGCAGTACGTACATCCACGACCCGATGCGTTTATAAAAAGACACAGCTGCTCTAGAGAGGATTCAGATACAGATAACGTTGTCCCTGTCCTGGTAGCTGCTAATGGTGATGCAGACGCTGAGAACACTGGATTCTAAATGCCACTTTATGGATGGATCTTGACCTCTTTCAGTGGGTATACTATATTCTTTGGACTCTGCCTATTGACACTATACCAAAACGTAAAACCTGGATTTTTGGCTCAGAGCCTGGCTTCAGGGTCTGCCTAACACATGGCTCCAAAATGAACAAGCCTTCAGTGATTGCTGCTCATAGCGAACTTATTTTCACGTGAGCTCAAATGAGGCCTAAATTTCATGTCTAAGTCACACAGTTGCTCACACAAAAGGGTATGAAAAAAAGTTGTATTAATGTCTCTAATCCTATGTTGTCATTGTCCAGTCGCTAAGTTGCCTACTGTTTGCGACCTCATGGACTGCCGGGCTTCCCTATCCTTCACTGCCTCCTGGAATTTGCTCAAACTCGTGTCCGTTGAGCCGATGATGCCATCCCACCCTCTCGTCCTCTGTAGCCCCCTTCTCCTCCTGCCCTCAGTCTAATCCTATAGGAAGTTTAAATTAGGAGGGCAGAGGAATGCACGTCACTGCAGCAGCAACTGCATGTGAATAAGAATTTTAAAAGTGGAATTCCGAATAATAATGTTCAGGAGGTTTGCAAACGTGTGCACTTTCATTCGGGCTGAAGAAGGGAAGCCCAGGGCGTGCTGTCCACACACAGCAGGCCTTGTGGTGTGGTATGTAAAGCGCTTCTCCCGGACATGAATCCCGAGGAGAAGACGGGGGCTTACCTCTCTGAATATCACACCTGGAGAAAACCGTCCTACCCTGCATCCAGGCCTTTGCCCAGGCCATTTCTTCTGTGATTCCTTTGGGTTTCGAGCTCACAGGACTCTTGTCTAAGAAGGCTCTCTGAGCTACCTGTGAGGAAGGCTCCCATAGCACGTTTGTCCCCATATAAGGGCTCACCACTCTGAATTGTTATTTTCTAAACCGCAGCAACTCCGAGGCAGTCTGGGGTGGATCCCAAGCATTTTTATGAGATTAAACCATCTGAGCTGTGACCCTCCTGGTCAGGGTCATCTCAGTTTCCCTCATCGTTGGGTCCTCAGTCCCTGGAACAGAGTCTGAAAATAGACTTTCACTTACTAAATGAAACAAATTTTTAAACAGTTAAAACAGGAGTTAAAGTCCTGTGTTTCTTTTTGTCACTACCAGACTTTCAGCTGACCATTAATTTACCTGTTAAATTTTTTTAAGCACACTTTCACATAATTTGCTGCTATGATATTAGCCATATTTGCTAGTGTTATACAACCTGGCAGACAGACATGAAATGTCCAATAAACAAGTTTTCGTTCTTCGTTTCTTTCATGACGTAAATAATTGGTGCCTGCTGTCTCTTTACCTGGCCATTAATTTGTCAGAATTTTTAAAGCATGATTTCATGTAATTAAAAAGACGTGTTTTCTGATGATACACAAACTGGTTGTCACAGTCCCCCTTTCATTCCTCTCATGTCACAGGGTTTGTGGGTCCGCTGATCATTGACTTTGCTTTTATCATTTAACTAGTTTTAGAAGTCGATTTTATATTTTATATCTTCTTTTAAATTGTGTCTTTGATCTTATCAATGCCTCAATATTTTACCATCCCAAGGCAAATTGAGTACATTTGATCTTTTAAAAAAAAAGGTTTCTTTTATTTTCGGCTGCCCTGGGTCTCCACTGCTGCACACGTGCTTTCTCTGCTTGCGTGTTCGGGCCCCTCTTGTTGCAGAGCGCAGTGTCTAGAGCGCAGGCCCTACGGTTGTACGCACGGGCTCGCTGGCCCGTGGCATGTGGAACCTTCCCAGACCAGGGATCAAACACGTGTTCCCTGCATTGGCAGGCAGATGCTTAACCAGTGGACCACCAGGGAAGTCCTAATACCTTTAACCTTTATATCCAGCAAGAGTGAGCATCAGGTAGTTCAGAGCGCATGGAAAGACCTTCTAAAAGCATGTGTGTATATATGTTAAACATATATATATATATATATATATATACACACCATATACAAAGATAAGTGATGGATGGATGGATCGATCAATAGGTAGATTGAAAATTATAAAGCAAACAGGATAAGACATTAACAGTATATGAATCTCAGTAAGAAGAATATGGATGTTATTTCTAATATTTTTATTTTTGCAACTTTTTATCAATTCGAGATTTGTTTGTAACAAAAACTAATTAGATAAAAAAGCAAATGAGCAAACTTCCGATTACTTTGTAACTCTTACTGACCAGTGGTGGTACATGGTACAAACGCTCCATACTTAATTAGAAATAGTGTTATGTTAATGTCATGTGTCTAATCAATCGCCAGCCCAGGATTGATGCTCGGGACTGGTGCAGCGAGATTTCCCGGGGGGGAGGGAGGAGGGAGGGGGGACCCGGAGGGGAAGCATATGTAAACCCATGGTGATATCATAACAATGTATGGCAAAAACAATAAAAAAAAAAAAAAAGAAATAGTGTTCATGATAAGCCTAAAACATGAAAGGACAGTGTTAATTTAAGTCACCTCCTCTCCCATACAGAGAAATGTATTATGTGAAGGGGTGCTGTGGGTCATATTCATGTGTGCTTCATCAAGTTCCCCATGTCTAATTTCTCTCAGTGGTAAACTTGCAAAGATTTTGGACTGAGACTTTTATGTTAGCATCACTTCAGCCTGGCCTAGACAGATATGTTGAGATTGTGCCATGTGGTTCCATACTTCCCATGACAGAGATTCTCTGCTCTCTAGTCACCAGAAACATTTGCTGAGGACCTCGCTCAGCTTCAAGGGTGGAGTAGAGGCTGAAGGTTAATCGAGTCACCATGTCCGTTGATGCTGCAATTACCGAATCATTTTCTGAGTTAAACTTTGGTCTTCAAACCCTTGTTGACATTTGGGTCACTAAACACTACACCAAACAGTACAGGGATTATATATTGTAAACAGAAAGGATTTTTTTTCCAATTCTTTTACCATTTGAGCAAACCTCTTTCTTGACGCTCTCTTTTTCCTGGTCTTTCTCGATAACTCCTCTTTCTGCTAGTTCTCCTCCAGCCTCCCTGGCCAGGCCTTGTCAGGCTAGGACCAAGGAAGGTTCTTCTTTATCTTCTGCCCTCTCACCATCCACATCTTTCCTCCAGGGCCACGCTTCTGCTCTCATTCATTAGGGGTGGTTGTTCTTCAAAAACCTGCCTTGTTCTTGTGTATACTGTGAACCCGATAAAGCCTCCTGTGACTTAAAATAAATACACGGTAGAGCTTCTCCTGCAGGTTCAGAGGTCAGTTCCTTAATTCCTCAAAGTGCAACTCACTCTCATTTTTGAGGCAGCAAGAAATGTCAGGCGTATAAGCACTGGAGCGTGGGTCTGCGGCCGGGTCCCTCACACCGGGTCACGGACTCTTGCGTGCTCTGTCCGGGCAGGTACGAGACATCTTGCTAGAGCTTCTGGAAACGGTCTGTGAGCCTCCTCCACCAATGAGTCCGCTGGCCGCTCTGGGGCTTGGCAGTTTTCAGAGACCATGAGCTGATCACCGGGACGTGAGGCAGAGCTGTTTCTACCCCAGCTGCTGCCAAGCCTGCTGGCCCACAGAGGAACCCGGAGGTGGGCGCCCTCTTGGGCTCTTCCCAGGGGAGAGGCTGAAGACCCCCCTCTGCTCCTCGCCATGGGTCACCTCACTCCCAACCTCAGCTCACGGGAATGTGGGGAGTAAAGAAGGTCCAAGCACAGAGTCTCTCTGTGAGGTCTCCCCAGGGCTCCCCCAACTCAGCCTGGGGGTATCCTCTCCTCTCAGAGAGGGACTAAGAGGATTTCCTTAACTGGTCACGTTTGTGTGGCGCTCAGGAGTGCCACTGGCTTCTTTCTGCTTTGGATACACTAATGGCCTTCCGTTTAAGATAAAACCTTCTCTAATTTTCTACGATGCATGCATGCTAAATCGCTTCAGTCATGTCCAGCTCTTTGCCACCATATCGAACCGTAGCCTGCCAGGCTTCTCTGTCCATGGGGATTCTCCAGGCAAGATTACTGAAGTGGGGTGCCATGCCCTCTTCCAGGGGATCTTCCCCACCCAGGGATCAAACTCACATCTCTCAAGTCTTCTGCATTGGCAGGTGGGTTCTTTACCACTAGCGCCACATGGGAAGCACTTTTCCACTTTAACTTTTCTCTGTTTTTCTTCCCTAAGGCAGCAAGGTGTAGCTGCTGTACCAGTAAGGAGGAGGGTCAGAATTTGAAAAGAGGACATAGGAATATATTTCAAAATAATATCCTTCTATGGTATCATTATTACAGTCATAGCTATCAGCTTAGAAGCTCATTTATTGGCTAGTTTGGGCTTCAGTGATAAGCATGAAATTTTCAAAAGCATGTTAGTTAAAATAGCAACATAATAATGACACTGTGAAAGCGTCAACTGGATTAAATGACATATTCATCCCACCTGAAAACTGGACTAGATAAAGTATTCATCTCATTTGATAAGCCATTATGACCTTCAGGCTTTCGATGTTTATTTTTAGCTGTTATTCATCAAGGTAGTTGTAGTAATGAAGAACTCTGTGTGGTTTCATAATATATACTCTATTTTAAATCTGCTCAGATGATACCAAATTTTCTACACCATTGATCCATTAAAAAAAACCTTCCTTGAATTCTGCTTGCCACTAATCAGGCTATTCAGTTTTTAGATGGGTTAACAAATTGAAAACCCAGCTTTAAATGTTGCAGTAGTTTAAAAATAGAAGTCTTTTACTTCAAACTATTCTGAGTTGCTGCTTTGAGCAATAAAAATGTACTTTATAGCTTGTTAACCTAGATCTCATGGATATCTTTTCTACAATGATATAAGAAGATCATTGTTTACTGCCTAAATCAGCCTTGTCAGAGTAATGCTCTCTAGTGATATTTTAAAGTCAGAGTAAACTGATGCATTCTGTCTTCTGTGATTATATGGCGTGGCATGGCGTTCTCCTTGTATAGTTGTATTTTGAGTATGAGTAACAATCTTTAGCTGACTTTAGCATTTTATAGAAATCATTATATGTAGCTTCAACTTATATTAGCATCTACCAAATATGTTAACTGAGTTTTTTAGCCTGGTTATTTTCTTTTTCTGTTGCTTCTAAGACTTTGAATACACACTCATCTACTTTATATTCACTGAATCAGAATATTATAGGGTACTTTGTTTTGAGGTGCAACACAGGAAGAGTTCACTTACTACGTACACCTTTTAACACAGTCGAGTCAAGGTTAGTACATGCTGCAAAAAAGCAGAATGCATCAGGAGACAATGTAATGATGGCATAGGATTTTTATGACCTGAAATAAAGTATGACAAACTGATTAGCAAAGTCTAAGTACATCTTGAAAAGTGGCCGATAATTTAGGAAGAAGTGATGGGTGATTAGAGTTCAGAGCATTTAAATTAGGAGATTAAAATAATCTCTTTGAGAGATCATTGCCATAAATTGTTATTTATATTGAATACAAAATCCAGTCTGGTTTGAAACTCAAACGATTATCCTTTACCTTGGATTCTTACCATCTTTCCATTGGTCCCCAGGAAAAAAAATAAATAAAGTGGAAGATATTTCAGTGATAAGCAGTGTCTGCTTATGATATCTATTTCATATCCATGTCTGTATCAGTATCTTGTGTCTCAAACAGGATGAGATGTAGTAGGAAAAGAATTCGTCCTTTCTGGCTGTGACATCCTCACCAGCCATCCAACTTTTCTTTTCTCCTGGCTCCTCACCATCAACATTTATAAGCTCTAATACTTGTATTTACCACACTTAAAGTTACTTCCTAACCTACCTATCTCTGGGGTTAGGTTAGGAAGCAGCTTCTCGCTCTCCGGAGTCAGCCCCATTCCGGATTTTCCTTACACGTGGTTCATGCATGTCTTCTCCTCAAGGTCACTCAGATAAGGGGAAACTTGTGCCTCTCTGTCCTCGCTGCCAAAAAGGAGGCCCTGTGGCGTAATTACTCTCTGGGTATAGGGACAGTATGTGTCCCACTTGGGCCTTCTCCCTGAACTTTATATCACATGAGTCAGCATCGTTGGGTGGGACCCAAACCAACAGGCTGTGATGAAAGCCACTCGGCCATCTATAGTTCATGCTCTACTCTGGAGGCCCCATAACCTTTGTGTCCCTTGAGCTCCGAGCCTCTGTGACTGATGGTTTCGATGGCTGGAGCCTGGAAGTGGTGGCAGCCTCTGCCTGGAAGCATCCCATGGAGTTTTGTCCTTATACCTCTCTGACTCGGCTGCCAAAAACACCTTTTTGCTTCAGGATGGGGAACACATGTACACCCATGGCTGATTCATGTCAATGTATGGCAAAAACCACTACAATATTGTAAAGTAATTAGCCTCCAGTTAAAAACAAAACAAAACACCTTTTTGCAAAGCAGCTGTTAGCTTACAGCTGGGCCGTTGCCAAAGCTGGGTGCCTGGTCCACAGCGGTCCTGTGCTTCTCTGCCCTAATGCCCACGTTTTGGCGCAGGTCAGCTTAGACGCAGTGACCGAGGTATGGGAAGGGCCCAACAAGCTTAGCTTGTCAAATGGAAATAGTATTTTCAGGAACACAACTAGCCTGACTCCAGTGACATCACGGCTTTATATGAGAAACTGACAGCTATCCAGGAGGGGAAACTTATCTCCCGCTCTGCCACCTGAAGCAAAGCTGGTGGCTCAGTGGGGCCTCCAGTTTATCAAGGTTCCCCTTAACACCTCTGTCTGGGCCTGCTTCCCTGGTGACCGGGCTACGAGGAGACCCGCTGCTGTTCACTGGGCTGCCACACTGGTACAGCTCCAGCTCCAAGTGGGCCAGACCGAAAAGGACGTGGATGCTCCCTTCAGTAGGCAGAGCTCAAGGCCAGCCCTCGTCAATGCTCCTCTTAATAACCCTTGTTATATTCCTCATGACTCTCATTTTAGGCGGTTGCCAATGGCCTCATTACTTGGTCTGCCACTGTTGGAGAACTACACACCGGCAAATCATTTATTTGAGGGAGTTGCCGACCATGGAAACAAATCACACCACTGATCAAGCCATCTGGGCCCCTCGAGTGGGTGCCCAGAGTAGGCCCCGTTCTCTGACTAGATCGACTGGACTCAAGCTGCTGACGGAGCCTCTGCTGCCCAGATGGCCGCCATGGCTGCCCAGCCCCGTCTTCATCCTGGGCATGGCGGTGGGTCCACCGTCACAGGCGGGGCGCAGAGTGCCTACGTGAACTCTGGTTCTGCCTCAGAGCTACCGCTGCCTGCCAGACTTGAGTCCTGGTTGCGTCTCAGGGGCACTTTGCCCAGGGCCTTGCCCCCGCCTGCTCCTGGAAGACCCATCGCATTGGACCCTCGGTCTCCCCCTGAGGCTCTTGGTGGGTGGTACTTCACCACCGCTGGCATTCTTTTCAGGTCACGGTGTTGCTGCTTCACTCTGATTGGCTCACTGTAGCCACGCTGCTGGGCCCTTGAAATGTACTTGTTCCTACTTTCAGTTCATGTTTGCAGTCGGATAGAGTTTATGCTTTTTATCGCAGAACCGCTCAAGAATGGGCTGGTGGACATTCCACTCTGCCTGCAATCCACAGGCATTGTTAAAAATCACTAAGCATGGAAAAAGAAAGAAAGTTAAGTGCTCAGTTATGTCTGACTCTTTGTGACCCTATGGACTGCCGTCTGCACCAGGCTTCACCATACATGGGATTTTCCAGGCAAGAATACTGGAGTGGGTTGCCATTTCCTCCTCCAGGAGATCTTCCTGACCCAGGGATAGAACCCGGATCTCCCTCATTGCAGGCAGATGCTTTACTCTCTGAGCCACCAGGGGAACATTGGGAGTCTTCAGAAACTGACTCCCCCAAATTCTTTTCTCTCCCCCTGGTCCACACACTTTTACGCTTTAGTAGGACACTGCAGCTACTGAATGCAGTTGTCCCCAGGGTGGGGTCATCTTCTGTCCACTTCCTGGGGAATGATCAGATTAAAGGATTAAAGAAATGTACAGACCTATCTTGAAAATTTGATAACCCACCCTGGTCATTCCTGGACACGGCGCTTCTTTATTTACCCAGATGGCACTTGCAGGCCCACCTGGTTGGTGCCCTCTTCAGGACCCTGTGAGTGCAAATCTGACTCTGCTTCAGCCACCTGGTTTCTCTTGTGGGGTTGCCATTGACCCAGATCATTAGGAAGATAGCCCCAGGCTGGGGGTTCTGCTCCCCAAGCCCCACGGGATGGACCCAGCAACAGGGCATGTAGCCCTCAGACAGCTGGGAAGTCTTTCCGAAAGGAGGCTGTCCTTGGTCCCCCTCACCTGTTGGAAGTAGCCTACAGGTTGGGGACCACCCAGCCAGGAAAGTGGTGTATGTAATGTGGCCCTGACTTTGACTGAAATAATCAGTGGTGTGGCTCTGGAAGGTGGCCAAGTCACCTTCACCTCACGGGGCCACAGATGCGATGAGAGAGTTGCCTCAGACACCCCTGTCAGGGCCAGGGTGAGATCTGCTTGATCACTAATGCAGTCACACCTCACACAAGCAGAAGTCAGTGATTTTGTCAGCAGTAACAAAAGCACAGCAGAGCAGGTAGACCCAAGCAGGGTCCGTGATTGTACTTTTTCCTTCTGATCTTAGTGAGATTGTGTGGGTAGACTTTGTACTTGGAGGAGTTTGGGACCCAGGTGGGTTGAGCCTCCTATCCCTGATAAAAATGGATGACTAGGAGACCATTTCTGTGATAGCCTCTCTCAAGCCAGACCCATGATCTGGAACAGCACCGCACAGAATGACGTGGTATAGGTTTTAATCCAACAAGTATTTCTTGATTATAAGACTCTATTCTAAGCTAGGCAGCTAGAAAATGTAGGTGAATACAAAGCATACGTCTTGCTTGCTAGGACATTATAGTTCGGTTGAAAAAATAAGTCCAAATTGACTACAAAATTAAAAATAGTATCTTTGTATCATTATTTAGTTACAAAATTATATGGGACCAAAAATTATTAATGCAAAAATTCAGAAAAGGGATTGCAATCTCTAAGTGGTTAAAAGGTCAGTAAGGTTTGTGAGGAAGAGATCCATTTGGGTCCATGCCAGGTCCAGCTGACTCTCTATCCACCCGTGAATTAGACTGGTATTTATGGTCTGCCAAGTCTTAGGTGTTCTAAGTGGATGTGGATTGCATGGTATTGAATGATTTTTCTTAATGGTAAGGTCACCAGATAAACATTTTATAGTAAAATTTTCCTTCTGTTGATTTGGAATTTTTTTTTCTGTTCATTGCTATGTGAAACAAACTTTATAGAAGAAATCAGACCAGATTTGCAAAGTGTGTATTTTTAGAGAAAACATTTTTATTGAAACAGAATCAGAAATTTAACAATTCAGGTGGAAATTGTTATGATTCTTGCTGGCATATATTGTTATTAAAAGAATTTATTAAACATAGTGAAAGTGTTTATTAGGTACATCAAATACAATATTATTGACAAGAAGACATCAAAAATGTCATTCTACCATGTTGAATATTAAAATTAAACAATATATACCAGCAAAGAAAATAAAGCATGAGTGATAGTTGCTCAGTCATGTCCAACTCTGCAACCCCATGGACTGTAAGCCTGCCAGGCTCCTCTGTCCTTGAAATTGTCCAGGCAAGAATACTGGAGTGGGTTGCCATTTTCTTCTTCAGGGAAATAAAGGGTCCCCTCCATGTAATTATACAAAGTAACTTCACCTCTATTCCAAGTGACAATTCTTGCTAATTAAAATAAACTATTGCAACTATACAGTGTACCTCTGTGTCTGTGATCCTTCACCCAAAATTCAAGGCCATAGAGTTCTGTGATTGTCAAAGTTACCAATATATAAGGAGCATTAACTGCATGGTCTTACCTCTTAATCTTTATTAGCATCAGATAAGATTTTTACTTGGGGCTTCCCAGGTGGCTCTAGTGGTAAAGAACCCACTTGCCAATACAGGAGACATAAGAGATGCGGGTTCGATCCCTGGGTTCAGGAAGATCCCCTGGAGGAGGCCATGACAGCCCACTCCAGTATTCTTGCCTGGAGAATCTCGTGGACAGAAAAGCCTGGCAGGTTGCAGTCCATAGGGTCAAAAAGAGTCGGACATGACTGAAGCGACTTAGCACACATGCACAAGATTATTCCTTACTCTTTATAAATGTAAAAGCTCTCTTATGAAAACTTGCTTTCTTTGCCTAGCCTAATCTTGACAACAGTGCCTAGCACTAAGCAAGTCAGTGTTTGGATTAGGTTGCTTAATCTTTCCAAATATGATGGCTTAAGACTTGCATAATCTGAAGATAAAGGCTGCAGTACTTTCTATATATGCATAACAATCTTGGTTCTCTCTGAAACCTTATAAAAATCAGCATAGATGCACAGGCTGCATACCATGCGTCCAGCAGTCTTGTTTGGAGTTCGCTGATTATTACTTACAGGATACAGTAAGCCTTAAACACATTTACCTCACACAGCAGGAATGTGCTTTGGTTACCTCCTCAGTGAATTTGTCATTGCTTTGCCCAAGTCAAGAACGATGATTTCATTGCAGTGTTTGTATTTTACTGTGAGGACAGTCAAATGTATTAGCCAGTTCTTTTCCTTCTTTTATAGGATGATGTTGTCAGTAATCAACACAGGGAGAGTTTATCCAGGTAATATCACCGGATTGATTTTGGTAGATTTGATCATGTCTGTGAAGAGATGGCTCTGCCGTGAAGGTAATAGGGCCGCTCACTGGCATGACCCTCTTCCTCAACCCTGGGAGGGCCTAGGCAGGGCATTCACACGGCCATATGTCTTTGCAAAATTTGGGAAAGTAGGTATTTTAACCGCAGTTGGTTATGCTGCTGCCTCTTTCTGCTCTGACTTCCTTCCATCACACCTCCCCTGTCCAGTGGAAATTAGAGGAGCACTTGGCAGTCGTGGGGTCTGGCTAAGAGGAAACTGATGTGGAGATACACTGAGCATGAGTTCAGTGTGATGCATTTTGTGGTTCACTCTTCCTTCTCACTGTGCCAACACAAGAAAGGGCATGAGCTGAAGGGCCGGTGGGTGTATCTCGCTACGAACGTGTCCTGTGGTGCAGGCAGCAGACCCATGCAGGAAACCCCTGAGAGATGAGAGGAGAAGCAAGGTTAGGAGTGTGTGGAACCAGAAGTGCATGCTGGGAAATTCCTGAGGATGAAAGGATTATGTGATGTATTGAATGTATGAGAAAATAGCAAGAGGAGGACTGTGTTCTCACAGTAATGCAGTACATCTGTTGCTCAGTCATTTAGTCAAATTTGACTCTCTGTGACCCCATGGACTGCAGCTCACCAGGCTTCCCTTTCCTTCACTATCTCAGAGTTTAGTCAAACTCATGCCCATCAAGTCAGTGATGCCATCCAACTGTCTCATCCTCTGTCGTCCCCTTCTCCTCCTGCCTTTAATCTTTCCCAGCATCAGGGTCTTTTCCAGTAAGTCATCTCTTTGGATCAGGTGGCCAAAATATTAGAGCTTCCGCCTCGGCATCAGCCTTTTGAATGAATATTCAGAGTCGATTTCCTTTAGGATTGACTGGTTGGATCTTGCTGTCCCAAGGGACTTGCCCTAGTCTCCTCCAGCAGCACAGTTGGAAAGCATCGATTCTTTGGTGCTCAGTCTTCACTGTGGTCCAACTCTCATCCACACATGACTGCTAGAAGGGCCATAACTCTGGCTATATGAACTTGTGCTGGCAGAATGATGTCTCTGCTTTTCAATACTCTGTCTAGGTTGGTCATCGCTTTCTTTCCAAGGAACAAGCGTCTTTGAAATTCACGGCTGCAGTCACTGTCCGCAGTGATTTTGGAGCCCGAGAAAATAAAGTCTGTAATGCAGTACATATTATATTATGAATGTGTCCATAAATTGATTTATTTTTCTCATGTGAATTATGTAAAACAGAATTTGTCGCCATTTCTTCCTTTGTAGGACAATGACCCGTAGTAACACTTCACTGAGCAAGTAATCTGTTTGTGACGTTGAGTGTTTTCTACCTTCCAACATATTGAACCGTGTCTTAGCATATCTGATTATCTTGTCCCAAAGCAGTCTGGGATCTCTAAATAGCAAATACGTTAAACGAAAACCAATAATCCATTTGGAGAAAGAGGTGAATTTTAAACAGATCTCAGATTTTTTGATAACCCAATAATGAAGAGAAGTGATTCATATGAACCCACAGGAAAAAGATTTGAATTTCCTGCTGTTTTTACATAAAGTTGTGATATCAGTGAAGGTAACTCATAAATATATGCCAATAAGCCCCTACCACAGGGGACTGACAATAAGCTAGTTAATGATTTTCATGAATTCAGAATATTTAAGTTTAGCTCCTTTTTGAGAAAACTTGATGAACACTTACATCATATAGTTCACTTGTGAGAGAAATTTTGGATTTCCCAAATTTGACAATTCTTTTTTTTTTTAATTTTCTTTACTTTATTGTGTTGGTTTTGCCATACATTGACATGAAACCGCCATGGGTTTACATATGCTCCCCCTCCAGAAACCCCTCCCTCCTCCCTCCCCCTGGGACATCTCGGTGCACTAGCCCTGAGCATCAACCCTGGGCTGGCAATTGATTTCACATATGAGAATTAACATGTTTCAATGCCATTCTCCCATATCATCCCACCCTTGCCCTCTTCCACAGAGTCCACGAGTCTGTTCTATACATCTGCATTTCTTTTGCTGTCTCGCATGCAGGGTTCTCGTTACCATCTTTCTAAATTCCATATATATGCGTTAGTATACTGTATTGTTGTTTTTCCTTCTGGCTTACTTCACTCTGGATAATAGGCTCCAGTTCCGTCCACCTGAGTAGAACTGATTCAAATGAAACCCCAATGTTCATCGCCGCATTGTTTACAATAGCCAGGACATGGAAGAAACCTAGATGCCCATCAACTGACGAATGGATAAGAAAGCTGTGGTACATATACACAATGGAATATTACTCAGCATTAAAAAAAAACAAATTTGACAATTCTAAAAATGTGTGTGTCATAACCAATAGCCAGTTGTGAAGATGAAAGATAGATTTTCAAACTATCAGTAAAAAAAATTAGATTAACCAGGAATCTAAATGACAGATTGAACCATCTTTCTGTTTTCCCTTTGTTGCTGTGCTCAGTTGCGTCCGATTCTTTGTGGCCCCATGGACTGTAGCCCACCAGGCTCCTCTGTCCTTGGAGTTTTTCAGGCAAGAATGCTGAAGTGAAATGACACTCCCTCTCCAGGGGATCTTCCCAACTCAGAGATTGAGGATTGAACCCCCATCTCTTGTGTCTCCTTTATCAGATTCTTTACCACTAGCACCATCTGGGAAGCCCTATTTTCTCTTTATAAAATAATATTCGTGTTGCTATATTCTGTTTCTCAGACAGCACCCCCTAACTGTAAAAACCTCAGGCTGCACAAAGCCTAGGTTCACCTTGCGTCTGTTCATTTTGCATCCTTTTCAGAGCTTGAGGTCTTATCATCAGACTAGATAATGAGATGGCAGTTAACCCAGAGAGTCACTCCTCCATGGGGCAGACAAAGCAAACTTACCAGGAAATAAATGTGAAGATATAATGGACGCTACTGCCATGCCAAGACTACAAACCTGTGTCCCACTGAATACAGACTGCGTGGCTTCCTTTTACCATAGCTTCTGGTCCCCATCGCAGAAACGTTACACTGAGAAGCTGGGGTCTGTGGTCATTTCAGATCTTTCGTTCAGTGACTCTGCTGATCTGTCATCAGTGAATTTTTTCACTTCACGCCAAGCGTCAGTGAACTGGGAATGAGTGTGTGTGACGTATAGCCTGGTGGTATGCAGCCTCAGGTGCTGTGAACTCCAGGGCACAGAAGGGAGATGGCATGAGGGATGGTTCTGGATGCCTTGATGAGGCTGTGCCTCTACGTGAAGCAGGGTGAGGGGACTTCTGTGCTACACATGGGTTCCAGGCCAGTCAGGACGAGTCGTCACCCTGATGTGCAGGGAGCTCTCAAAGGCAGCATGGGTCCTGGTGCTCAGGTTCACACTCCTTTTCCCACGCTGCATTCACAGACACTCCCCCGCTCCAGGAGAGGTCCTGGGGAGTACTGTAGGAAGGGGGTTAATTCTCTGCTTAGACTAGGTTTCTGATGAGAAGAAGGCCACCAGAGGGTAGGTGGCTGGGGGATAGGGCCTGCCTGCTCTTCCCTGTCTTAGCACGGCGTGGGGGTCCTCGCAGATCGTAAGGGTCAGTGGCATTCAGTGGAACCTGCTTTCTATCGGGGAGCCTGCTTAGTGGAAGAAGCACTGGACAGAGTCCCAAGGTCAGGCTGAGAGCTCTGCATCCAGGACTTACAGAACGTCCGAATATTCCAGGGAAGGACTGATGCTGAAGCTCCAGTGCTTTGGCCATCTGATGCGAAGAGCCGATTCATTGGAAAAGTCCCTGATACTGGGAAAGACTGAGGGCAGGAGGAGAAGGGGGCAATAGAGGATGAGATGCCATCATTGAAGGACAGGGAAGCCTGGCGTGCTGCAGTCCATGGGGTCACAGAGTCGGACACAGTGACTGGACAACAACTAGGAAAGGAATGGAGGCACTCTGAGTGTCTCATAGTAACATCTGTCTTGACACTGAAATGAGATGATGTATGGGGACATTTCAACAAAATGCAGATGCTACCTTCTGACCACAGGCTCCGGAACTAGACTGCGTGCCAGTCCCAGCTCTGCCTCTCACCACTTGTGTCATCTTCAGCAAGGTTCTTTGTCTCTTTTTCTCTCTTCCTTCACCTGCAAATAATGATGATAGAACCAACCTCACAAGGATGTTAGGATTGTATGAGCTTATGCAAGTAAAGAACTTAAACATAAATATTAGGTATCATTATTTTTATTGTCATTAATATTATTATTGGTGCCTAAAGTAATTTGGGACTAAGAATCAGGATATAAGATTTTGTTTTGTTTCAAATGTTTGTAATTATTACTAAAATCCACCAAGTCTTGATAAAATATTAAAAGAAAACAGGATGTTGGTAATATCCCTGTGTTATTATTTAATATCTAAATACATTATTTGACCAATACCTAGTATGTATGCTCATAAGTCCCAAACCCAAATTAAGTGGGTTTAAAAATCTCATCAGATGTTAAATGTAGATAACTTTAATTCCAGCAGTTATTATCCTTTTGGGTGAACAAGTACCAGGCTTATCTTCTGTTGTACCCCAGCCCTGTAAGACAACCTAAATAAGTCCCTAGGGATGTGCTGTGTGACCCAACTGTGTGGCTGTCATAGCCCACTGTTAACTGTTGAAAATTAGTGGCAGTATTAGGCGGGGTGAAGAGCATGCACAGGTATGAAGGAGGCTTTGGGAGAAAGAAACCAAGATTTCAAATCAAATACTTTTTGCCTCGAATCCCTCCTTGGTGAGTGAAGTGTGCCTCCACTAAGGATATTTGAAAGAATAGGTCAAGACTCTGAAAGCAATCTGTCCAAAAGTCTTTTGTGCAATGGCGGAATCAAAATCCTAAGAGTTCCTCCCCTGGTGATTGCTCAGAGCCAGACATCTAATAGGTATATTGGTCCTGTTGAGAGTGCTGAAGAAAAACACACAAATGTATTTCATTAATATTGTATGATATGTGTATTCCCATGTGTACATGCACATCAAAATACCAAAACACTTTGTAAAATATCGTTTGTTTTGTTTGACAAGATAACTGCTGTATGACTTGGCACAGTGTGCACCTAATTACTTAAGCCTTTGCCATTGTAATATGCATTTATTCTGCCATTTTTTGGAGAATCTTTCATAGCATTTAAAAAATGTATTCTGTGTTTCATCTGCACGTGTCCAGGCACTGTGTAATAAGGCTGTATGTGTCTTTATAGTATTGCACTCACAAATAAAATAGCTGTAAGTATGAAACACTCAATGTGAATGTTCCAAAGATTAATTTGCGTGGTTTGTAAACCTTTTAATGTTTTACATAAAATAAATGGCTGATTGTATACCTTTCAATTGTCCTGAAATAATGTAGTTTATTTTCTATGAACGACGAGAAATTCTAAGCATATGCTCAGTGCGTAACAGATTCCAAATTGTATACTTTTCTATTTTTAAGAAATTACATGCTTTTTCATGTCTAGTTCTAATTTATCATTTTGTAGTTACGCCCAATGGACTGATAGGCCATTATCCTATCTTATTAAAACACTTTTGCTGTTCTGAAAATATATCAAAAGAAGAGCAAAACAGGGAGATGTACACAGAATGCCTAAGTCAATTCCACCACTAACACAAGATTTTTAGGTGGAGATAGCATAATTCTTAACAATAGAGGCACAGCATAGTTTGGTTTTGCCTGAGTTTTCAGATCAATTTTTTAGACAAAAATAATCCTAGAGTTTCATATTTGACCAAATTATTTTCTTCTGAATCTCCCAAAAGGAAAATAAAGCTTTCCTTTTATCAGTTTGACCCTGTTACAAATGTTGCCCTTGAGGTTTTGCTATTCAGTTCCAAAGACATTTTAACAACCATAATCCAAGAGAGAATATAATGTATTTATCATCTGATCATTTTCACAACATCTACGTTTTTGCTATAATAATATATGTCAGTGTTCATCCTTCTTAGCTCTCAGTGTAAAGCTCTGAGATTAAACTATGTCTGGTTATTTAAACATCCAAAAGCTGAAATACTTTATTATTTCTGCTTTTTCATTAAAGGAAAACTAAAATTTGGCAAGATCTTAATAAAGCTGGTATCAGATTAATGTGAATTTTCCCAACACTCTGGTTTATTGTCATGTTCTAGGTAGTGATATTGTTATAATCTGATTCTTCCCCTACTCACAACTATGTAGATAATAAAATGTCAGTTGTGTTCAAGAAACTTAAGTGGAGGATTCGGAATATTGGAGAATATATTTTTTTTTTCTGGGGGAAAAAGAATGATATATTAATAACCTAATTAAAAATACCTAAGTGTTTGACATTGGGGAATATATAGATAACTTTCAGTCTTTTATCTGCCTGCTTTCCTTAATTTGGGAAAGTTTCCCAACTCTCTTTCATGTCCTTATGGTAAATTTGTGAACCAGAGGTTTTATTCAACCTGCCTCTGGGTGAGCCAGGGCATCATCACTCAAGATTCTCCAGAGAAGTAGAACCCACAGGATTTATAGAAATAGACTTATTTTAATGAACTGGCCCCAATGATTGTGGGGGCTGGCAAGTCCAAAATGTGCAGGATATTCAGGTAAGAGTAAATGCTGCAATTTTTAGTCTGAAATTTATAGGGCAGGCTGGCAGGTTGGAAGCTCAGACAAGGTTTCCATGTCATAGTCTTGGGGCTGAATTCCATCCTTTCCTCACTGGAGAAACCTCAGTTTTCTGTCTCAGTGCCTTCAACTGATTGGCTGAGGCCCACCCACCTTGTGGAGGGCAATCTGCTTTACTTGAAGTCAACTAATTTTAAATGTCAATTATATCTACAAAGTACCTTCACAGCAACATCTAGACTTGTGTTTGACCAAATAACTGGGCCGTATAGCCCAGCCAAGTTGACACATAGAAGTCACCACCACAGCCCTGCCCCACAGGACTCTTCTATGAAGACTGATACAGACTCGGGAAAATGAGAGCAACGCTCTCTTAAATCACAGCTATAAAGACTATGCTTGAACTTTGGGTTGTGTGGAGGCTGGGGAGCAGCAGTCCCAGCTCATTGATTCTGCTAGAGATGGCAGCAGATCCAGGGAGAGCAGGGCCATAGGGTGACAGAAGCGGGGATGAGAGGAGCTGATCGTTAGTGAGGCTGTTCTGACAAGGGCCTTTGAGCCCTGGATGTGGTTGGGCCATGAGTCCATCTCTGCCCAGAAAGTCTCTCCTTTTTCTGAGTAATTAAGACTCTTGACAAGTGAAGGAAACCTTTGAAAAACCCTTTAGTACTTACAGTTATCATAATGCAGTTGAGTTAGATGGTGCTCAGAAATTCACTGAATCATTTGTTCACAAAAGTTTTAGTGCCTATTTTTTCCATCTGTAGACATGCTAGGCATTGTGCTAGGCCTTGGGATAAAGCTGTCTGGACTTTTCAATAAAACAGACCAACAGTGAACAATTGATGGCAAGTGAAATATATTTATAAAAGTGGGTGGGGAGGATACAGTGAGAGAATAATAAAGGAGGAGCTGACCATCTTGGGTTATGGAATTGGACTTCCTTAAGAAGGTACATGAGCTGAAATCAAGATTGCCAGGCGAAATATCAATAACCTCAGGTATACAGATGACACCTTTATGGCAGAAAGTGAAGAAGAACTAAAGAGCCTCTTGATAAAAATGAAAAAGGAGAGTGGAAAAAGTTGGGTTAAAGCTCAACATTCAGAAAACAAAGACCATGGCCATCTGGTGTCATCACTTCATGGCAAATAGATGGGGTAATAGTGGAAACAGTGGCAGACTTTATTTTTTTGGACTCCAAAATCACTAAACATGGTGACTGCAGCCATGAAATTAAAAGACGCTTGCTTCTTGGAAGGAAAGTTATGACCAACCTAGGCAGCATATTAAAAAGCAGAAACATTACTTTGCCAACAAAGGTCTGTCTAGTTAAGGCTATGGTTTTTCCAGTAGTCATGTATGGATGTTATAGTTGGACTATAAATAGAGCTGAGTGCCAAAGAACTGATGCTTTTGAACTGTGGTGTTGGAGAAGACTCTTGAGAGTCCCTTAGACAGCAAGGAGATCCAACCAGTCCATCCTAAAGGAGATCAGTCCTGGGTGTTCATTGGAAGGACTGATGTTGAAGCTGAGACTCCAATACTTTGGCCACCTGATGCAAAGAGCTGACTCATCTGAAAATACCCTGATGCTGGGAAAGATTGAAGGCAGGAGGAGAAGAGGATGGCAGAGGATGAGATAATTGGATGGCATCACCAACTCAATGGACATGAGTTTGAGTAAATTCCGGAAGTTGGTGATGGACAGGGAGGCCTGACGTGCTGCAGTCCATGCGGTTGCAAAGAGTCAGACATGACTGAGTGACTGAACTGAACTGAACTGAGGAGGTACATATATGATGACGCCTGAAGGGAGGGTTCAAGGAAGAGAAAAGGGTATGGGTGAAGGTACCAGACCAAGAATTACTCAAGGAATTGAAAAGCCAGGATGGCTGACCCAGAGACAGAGGCAGAAAGAGAGGTGGGAGGGCTTCATTTGAGGGAGAGAATTGAGTATTATCCAAACCCTCTCAGGGCCCTTGCAAGAAGCCAAGGCCAGTATTTGAGGAACAAAGTAGACGGTAACACCCTTACGTGAGACAGGTGGGCTGGAAGGAGGGCGTATTTTAAGAAGCCAACATAGTCATTCAGTTTGAGGTTTGCTGCATTTGAGAGGAGAGATTTAATAATGTCTGGAGCTCAGGAGGTGTCTGCGGTGTTAGCTGGCATCCGTGTGAACCGTGTGGACAGGGCCAAAGACAGAGAGGATTCTTCCTGAAGGGAATTTAAAAACTAGTAGCAGAGAGACAGCACCTTAGTTTACTGCTGCTTAAACAAATTTACCAGTTATGAAAGAAAGGAAACCTTTCAATTTGCTAATCAGACACCAGGGTCACAGTCACAGAGTGGGCATTGAAGCAAATCCCATAACTCATTTAATTCAGCGCTTTAATCTCAAAAGTAAAAACAATTAAGCCAAGAGATCATCAAGACCAGAAATAAAGCTACCTGATGTCTAGCACTTTGCTCTTTCTTCGGTAGTTTAGTGGAAAGGGAGAGAGGAAGAGAGCACTTTGATGTGACAATATTTCAGTCTCCATACTGCTCTCTCGGTTTTATCTGAATGCCTGCTCACCTAATTTCACTTTCAATTAGTGCTGAACTGTGATTGATTGGCAGTAGCTGCCCGAAGCACTGGATCCAGAGCCACATTGGTTTGCAGTGTCTGCTACAAGAAGGGCATATATTTAACGTCCAAACTGCCCTCGAAGGACAGTGAAATGAAGATTGATTATCAGTTTTGCAGGGAGAACAGGCTGGAGCCAGAACAATCTGGCATCCTGGACCCTGTGGTCTCCCCAGCCACCAGGACTGGCGGAAGAAAATGAGGCACAGGTGCCATTTCTGCCATTCCTGTTTCATATGGTTTACCCATTAAAGTTTGAATTTGTTTTGATTTTGACAGAAAAATGAAAGAAAGAAAGGGAAAGTTGATTCCCGGCTGTAGCAAAGTTTTAGAGTTTTTGTTTTTTATTATCATCTCCATTTATTGAACAATAGACTTGAATGTCAATAATTTTTTCCAAAAGAATAATTAAAATAGAATTACTTTCCATAACTCTTTCTTCATCCAAAAGAAATATCTCAAAATAGGGAATATGTAAGTCTTGGTCCCATCCAGCAGCTTATAATTCTGCTCTCTCTGTCAATTCTTCTTTCCTCCAAAAGAAAATTTTCTGTGGAGCTTTGTCTCTGCTTTTGATGAGCATTGTTAGAATGTTGGAAATAACTTTGACAGGAGGGAAATTCTCTTAGTATAAGTTAAATAATCAGTAGTGAATAGTGCTTCTAAAGCAATTTAAAATGCCAACTTATATTTTGTAATTAGAGTTAAATACAGTTAGGAAATGTAGTTATCAGCCGTGTTAAGAGAAAATTTAATGTTTGTAATAATGGTAAGGTGTGAATGTGCTTGTTCGGGAATCTCCTCCTGACCTTCTGCACGTGTAGGTGATGCCAGCTCTTCTTCCGTGCTTTTTACCTATACATCAGTATAAGCACATCTTCAAAAGGAGACCAGGGAATCAAAAGTCCTAATCCCTCTTTGGGATTTCTGAGGGGAATCGAAACATTGCCAGAGAACAGACCCAAGATTCATTACCACTTTTTGCTTGAATCTCTGTGTCTCAAAGCAAATTTCACTGAAAACAAAGACCATAAACCAGAGAAGTGTTCCAGAGAAGTGTACCAGAGAAGTGTTCATATTATGGGAAATACAGCCAGTCCTGGAATCTAGTGCGTTAACAACATCTGGAAACCAGGGAGTTTCAGGTACAGGTGTAAGTATGAGGAAGTACACACTGTGCTGAAATGTGGCATTCTCACCTGTGTGAGGAGCTAAGGTTTTTAGGGTATTGAAAGTTAATATTCTATGAAACACTTCTTAAGCAGAAGCTTCAGGTAAAAACCTCCCCAAATAAAACTAAGTCTCATTATTGAAAAGCACTTTGTTCATATACCTTGAGCTCTTATTTTAACTATTTGCATATATGATTTCTTTATGTGAGACATTTTGTCTTGGGAAATATGCATTTGTTTATGCAAATTGTGCCCTTTAAATCTTACAGCCTTTAAACACCTCTGCTTTCTATTCTATAGTTTTGAAATGGTTTATATTTAGCCACATTACTAAAAAATATTCTCAGTATATACCTATTTTCTGTATTGAATAAGTGGATATCTGAACACATTTGTGAAGCAGATTTGAAATTAAATAATTTTTCTTTCTCCCAATTGGACCTTCATAATTTTCTATAGTCTGAAAATCAACTCAGCATCATTGGAAAATTGTTCTGGTGAAGAGGAAGAAAAAAGTATAGAAAAATATTTTCTACAGATTTATTCCCTTAGAGAATAGGACCCCAAAGGCAAGATTTGTCTGTTGGAATTTCATCCAACATGACATGATAAGAAAAATAATGAGTTAGCCTATTTTAATTCATAATCTCAAATAATATAAAGACCCATTCACTTTTTATATAGGTTGTTGTTTAGTTGCTAAATCGTGTCCAGCTCTTTTGCAACCCTATGGACTGTAGTCTGCCAGGCTCCTCTGTTCATGAGAATTTTTAGGTGAGAATACTGGAGTGGGTTGCCATTTCCTTCTCCAGGGGATCTTCCCAGCCCAGGGGTCAAACCCATATCTCCTGCATTGCATGCAGATTCTTTGCCACTTAGCCACTGGAAGAATATGTATGGCTTGCTTTTTGGGAGGGGAACTGTATTATTTCACATTTGTTATGTCTCAAAATTGTATTTACATCTGAACTAGACTCATACGGTTGAAATTATGAAACATTTAAAAAAAGAGAAATTCTGATATCTTCAGTGGTCCATTCTGGTAGACTAGAAAGCCAAGTCCCCCTTTATCTTTCAGAATGTATATAGCCAAGTCTCAAGGACCAGACATATTAATAGAGACCATCTTCAAGTATTTTCTCCCTGATTTTAGTGATTTAAATCTCATATGCCTTGAAAACTTAAAAACCCATATGATATCAAAACAGAAAAACCCTAAATGGCGCTTTCTGCAAATTTTAAGATATTTTTATGCCTCTCAAAATATACTGAAACCACAATTTTGATATATTACCACTGGATATCACTGACTTGTGATTTTTAAATGCTGGAACTAAGCCAGAGATATATAGTTAGATGGAGAATACTAGGTGACATAATGGTAAAGAATACACCTGCTAATATGGATTTGAGATGTGGATTTGATTCCTGGACTGGGAAGATATCCTGGAATAGGAAATGGCAACCTGCTCCAGTATTCTTGCCTGGAAAATCCCATAGAGGAGCTGGATGGGCTATGGTCCATGGGGTCACAAAGAGTTGGACATGACTGATCACACACACACACACACACACACACACACACACACACACACACACATCCTGTTAGATCAGATCATATTGCCAATCTTTTCTAGTGGACATGCAACAATAATATTACATTGATATGTGATTCTGAAGCTCAAAGTTAAGTCAAATTATCCAAATTTGCATACATAGGTTCTAAGTAGTAGACATCTATGATTCCAAAGGCATACTTCTGCAGTCTCAAATTGGATTATTCTCATAGTGTTTGGGACCAGTTAAGTTGTATCTTAAAGAAGCCCAACTTAACCCAAGTACAAACAGGGAATGCATTGGCACATATAGAGAAGTCCAGTGGCATACTGTCTTCAGACGCAGCCAGTTCCAAGAGTTCTGAGCTTTTCTATCATGGCACCATCTCTCAGAAGGCTCTTAGCCACATGGGTGATGATACACCCTAGCAGTTGAAGACCCCAGCAGACCATCTTTCCTAGTAATTGGCAGAAATGAACTGGAATAAGTTTCAGTTAGCTAGCCTTCAGTGATATAAGCATCAAGGACCCAGTCGTTATGGACAGGGAGATGGGGGATACTTTGATTAGCCTGAATTGTATGTCCACCCCTTGGCTATGGACATGCAACCAGTGACTATAGGATCAATCTGACTTAAAACATAGGGGATTGGTTCCCCACAGGAAGGGGGAGCCCTGTTACTGAAAGATGGGGGTGCAGAATTTGGACGGGTCAAGACAGCGGATGTGCACAACGAATTGTTAGGCTGCTCTCCTGCGTCTCTACCCTTTCAGGAGGGGACAGCTGTCTCTAAGACTGCCTGAGTGATCTCTCCAGAATAAGATCTGGAAATGACACTCTTTCTCTCAAGATCACCAAGATACAGCACAAACTCCTGGCTATGCAGGGTTCCTCTCGACCCAACTTCTTCCTTGGCCTTCCTTACTGTTCTCATTTCGAATCACTCTCCTCCACTCCAGCCACACCGAGCTCCCATAATTCTTCCAAACAAGCAGACTATTTCATGTATTACTTCTCACATAGTCTTCTGATTCTTTCTCATAACAGGGATTTTCCTCAAGTTAAATCTGCCTGAAGCCCTTCCGCCTTGTTGTCTTTACATGTCATGTAGAATTACCCTTAAGCATTGCATTCTCCAAATTTCCTTCCTTGTCCCCACTCGCTACTCTTCTCAGACAGATCTAGACTTTCTTCTACATGTCCGTGATACTTCATGCATGCAAGTATCATTAGCATTTATCATACTGTGTTATAATATTTGACTTATGGGTATATTTCCCCCACTAAACAATGAAATTATTAGGAGTAGGGTCTGTGAATTATCTGAATTATCCTCCATGAATTATCTCCCAGCATTTTGTACAGAGGTTGGCAGGTAATAAGCTCTGAGTGAATGGTTGACCAATGAGTGAATCGGTGTATAAATGAATGAGTGGATTCATGCCAGTTTGACACTAGAGCAATTCCCTAGTTCCTCTCTGCAAACAGCTGGTGAAAAGCATTTGGGAGGCAGTACGTGTTGAATGCAAGGTGCAGAGCTAGAAGATCAGCGTTCCAAGCCCTGCTTCTTAACCCGCCACTTGTGCAGCCATAGACACAGCCCCTAACCCTGTGTACCTCTGGGTCCTCATGTAAAAAGAGAAGTATAAGTGTTTGCATATGCCAAGCATTCTCCTCTTTAATTTTCATTAACCCTGCAATAAGTATAAGTACTCCTGTTTTAGAGGTGAGTAGATTGAGATTTGGAGCGGTTAAGTAGCCTGCCCAAGGGCACACAGGTCCTAAAATGGGGAGCTAACATACAGGTGAAGGATTGGCTGATTCTAAACCCTCACGGGTTTAACTGTGCCGAGATCTTACAACTTGTTTTTATTGACTGGAAAATGGTACAAGGAAGTATTTTTCTTACCTTAGATAAATTTTCTACTAATGATTGCTTTCTGTATAAGAATGTAATCTGAACCAAACGGCTTTTAGATATTGCTGTAGTTGAGCACATTACTTTGAAAATATCTGATGTTTATCCCTTTGGGTAATTGAACATAGATGATGGATAAATGACAATTTTTTCATTTGAATTTAAAAACTATTGCATTCAACCTTTGTGCTATTTGTGTGTGTGGGTGCTCAGTTGTGTTGGACTCTTTGCGACCCTGTGGACTATATAGCCCACCAAGTTCCTCTGTCTATGGAATTTTCCAGGCGAGAATACCAGAGTGGGTTGCCATTTCCCTCTTGATGCAGGGGTAGGACCTGAATTTCCTGTGTCCTCTATATTGTCAGACGAAGTCTTTACCACTGAGCCACCTGGGAAGCCGTGCTGTTTCTGTTCAGTTCAGTTGCTCAATCGTGTCTGACTCTTTGAGACCAAAAGGACTGCAGCACACCAGGCCTCCCTGTCCATCAACAACTTCTGGAACTTGCTCAAACTCATTTCCATTGAGTCGGTGATGCCATCCAGTCATCTCATTCTGTGTTATCCCCTTCTCCTCCTGCCCTCAATCTTTCCCAGCATCAGGGTATTTTCTAATGAGTCAGTTCTTCGTATCAGGTGGCCAAAGTATTGGAGTTTCAGCTTCAGCATCAGTCCTTCCAATGAATATTCAGGACTGATGTTCTTTAGTACTAATTGGTTGGATTTCCTTGCTGTCCAAGGGACTCTCAAGAGTCTCCTCCAACACCACAGTTCAAAAGCATCAATTCTTCAGCACTCAGCTTTCTTTATAGTCCGAGTCTCACATCTATACATGACTACTGGAAAAACCATAGCTTTGACTAGATGGACCTTTGCTGGCAAAGTAATATCACTGTTTCAACTGTTTCTCCATCTATTTCCCATGAAGTGATGGGACCAGATGCCATGATCTTCGTTTTCTGAATGTTGAGCCTTAAGCCAACTTTTTCACTCTCCTCTTTCATTTTCATCAAGAGGCTCTTTAGTTCTTCTTCACTTTCTGCCACAAGGGTGGTGTCATATGCATATCTGAGGTTATTGATATTTCTCCCAGCAATCTTGATTCCAGCTTGTGCTTCATCCAGCCTGGCGTTTCGCATCATGGACTCTGCATATAAGTCAAATAAGCAGGTGACAATATATAGCTTTGACGGACTCCTTTCCTGATTTGGAGTCAATTTGTTGTTCCATGTCCAGTTCTAACTGTTGCTTCTTGACCTGCCTACAGATTTCTCAGGAGGCAGGTGAGGTGGTCTGGTATTCCCATCTCTTTAAGAATTTTCTACAGTTTGTTTGTATAGATAATAGCAATTTGTTCCCCCTAAAGAAAAAGATCTATTGAAAAGTGTACCTAGTTCATAATAGTGGGATTTTATTCAGGATGCAGTTAAACTGGGTTTCTTTCCTCCATTTCTGTCTGTCAGATGGCCTAAACAGAAATAATTGGGTCTTCAAAGCACTTGATGGAAGCATTAGCAGTTCATTGCCCATAATTTTCTCAGCAGATGAGTTCTGAGACCTACTCAGAAACAAGGACAAGTGGATCAAACCAAAAGCTAAAGAAATTTCCTCACCTTCTGGCAAACCATTGGCAGCCAGCACTAGCTGGCTATTGTAATTCTAAGGATTATGTACACCTTACTTTACAATTCCAAATTCATAAAGTTAGACTTATGTAAAAGGATGATTCACCAAAATCTGTCATATTAAGATTAGGAAAATACTGGATATTTTTTTAGTAGGATAATTGATATATGTTCCAAGTCATGACATACATCTGCACTCATATCAACTTGTTTTCATTAACTTAGACAATTGAAATCAAGAACTAAGTTATTTTAAGCAAACAGCTTCATTTTGTATTCATTTATTTCTGCTTTGCATGAAAGCACAGCTGCATTATAATGTGAGCAAGCACTATAAAGTGTGTTTCATTGTTTATAGGTAGACGAATTATACCACTCAGGTAGATGTACGACTTCACCCAAAGTGTTTTAAAAGTACAAGTGTGTAAGATTTTGTTCCCTTCCAAAAATAACCCTTACTCAAACTGTAGATTTGCTACCTCCTATCACCAAAAACAAATGAAATGTTCTAGACCAATGCTCTGGAGTTATTTAATTAAAATTATTTAACTGGTAGTACATTTTCCAATGTTTCTGAATCCTTTGAAAAAATAAAATGACCAAAAATAGCTACTGTATTTAGAATATTTCCAAAATGCATATTTATTTATACTATATATCATATAAATGTATGCTCTCTCTATATATACACATATATATGTATACACACACTATATATGCAGTAAAAGCAAATGATTACATGGCTGTTATTGTTCAGTTGCTCAGTCTTGTCCAACTCTGTGATCCCATGGACAGCAGCATGCCAGCTTCTTAACCATCTCCCAGAGCTTGCTCAAACTCATGTCCATCAAGTCAGTGATGCCATCCAACCATCTCATCCTCTGTTGTCCCCTTCTCCTCCTGCCTTCAATCTTTCCCAGCATCAGGGTCTTTTCCAATGAGTCAGTTCTTCATGTCCAGTGGCCAAAGCGTTGGAGCTTCAGCTTCAGCATCAGTCCTTCCAATGAATATTCAAGATTTATTTCCTTTAGGATTGACTAGTTTGATCTCCTTGCAGTCCAGGAGACTCTCAAGAGTCTTCTCCAACACCACAGTTCGAAGGCATCAATTCTTCAGTGCTCTGCCTTCTTTATGGTCCAACTCTCACATCCTTACCTGGCTAATGGGAAAACCATAGCTCTGACTACACAGACCTTTGTTTTTGTGCTTGTCTTTGCACTCCAGTATGTCTGGCTCTAGGTGAGTGATCACAACATCATGGTTATCTGGGTCATTAAGGTCTTTTTTGTGTAGTTCTTCTATGTATTCTTGCCACTTCTTCTTAACATTCTCTGCTTCTGTTAGGTCCATAACATTTCTGTCCTTAAATATATATGGTGTGTGTGTGTGTGTGTTTATATTTATTGTATATATATTTATAAATATAGTATTTATATTTTATATTTGTACATCTCACCTGGGACATATATGTGTGACAGTTTTCTAAGTATAAGACCAGAAGCAGAGTCTCTATGTCATAGAAAATGCCCATCTTTAGCATATCAGATATCACCAAATTCCTCTTCACTTCAATTCATGGTAGCTCAAGGAGGGCTTATTGGCAAAGATTTACAAAATTGTGAAGAGAGGGAAAATCAAGTGACAAAGCAGCAACCTTGGGCTAGTGGCACCTGAACTTTGAACACTCCTAGGTTCTAAAAAGGGTGACTAACAGAGGGGGAGTTTACTTGACCTCAAGGTGATGTAGAAAAAGTTGCCTTGAGAGGCTTGCAGTGTAGAAGGCCTGGCATAGGGGAGCTGGAGGGACAAACACTCAGTCTTTTCTCTCCACTCTCCTGCCATTCTTGCGCTAAAGCCCACATTAGTCCAGCAATACTGGGGACAAGGAAGTATTAAGCAAAGTCTGCTGATGCCCATCATTCAGGTCAGCTTCTCATGCCAATCATTCAGGTCTGCAAAGAGTAGGGGAAAATGAGTATGTCCACTGTAATGTCTGAGTCATTGAAAGTATTTGGCATTTTCCTCTTGACTAAATAAGTTGATTATCTCTTCATGTGCTTTATGTGCTTATGTAGCGTCTTCTGTGAAGTGTCTGCTCAAGTATTTTGCCTATTTTTATTGGCTTAACTGTCTCATTATTCACTTGGAAGTATTCTTTATATATTTTAGAAGCAAGTGCTTTTTGTACTACATGTGTTTCAAATACTTTATTTCAGTCTGGTTTACTTTTCCCATTTTTCTTAAGGGATTTATTTTGAAGAACAGATGTGTTTAATTTTGTTGAAATCTAATGTATCAATTTTCTTCTATGCTTTGTTTTTTTGTATACTATCCCATAAAATATTTACCACCCCTAGATCTATATTTTGTTTATTTTTATAAAAGTTTTATGGTTTTAGGTTTTATATTTAGTGTTATTATCAATTTTTAGTTAATTTTTGTGCACACTATGAATTATGAGTTGATGTTATTTTTTTTTCCACATGGACAATGAATATACCTAACATCATTTGTTGAAAAAGATTCTCCTTTCCCAATCAACTTGCCTTGACATCTTCATCAAAAATAAATTGACTATATATGTATATGGGCCTATTTCTTGACTCTGTTCTATTTCACTGATCTGTATGTCTTTATTTTTGCCAATTTCAAACTGTAACTTTGTAGTAACTCTTAAAATCAGGTAGAATTTTAACTCCTTCAGGTTTTGTTTTTAATTATTTTTGCTTTCCTAAGCCTTATTTATTTATTTCTCCTGATTTTATTTTTTATTTTTTTATTTTCTTTACATTATCATGTTGGTTTTGCCATACATTGGCATGAATCTGCCATGGGTATACATATGTTCCCCTTCCCACCTCCCTCCTGATTCCCTCTCTCTGGGTCATCCCGGTGCACCAGCCCTGAGCATCAAACCTGGGCTGGCGATTGATTTCACATGTGATAATTAACATGTTTCAATGCCGTTCTCCCATATCATCCCACCCTTGCCCTCTCCCACAGAGTCCACAAGTATGTTCTATACATCTGCATTTCTTTTGCTGTCTCGCATGCAGGGTTCTTGTTACCATCTTTCTAAATTCCATATATATGCGTTAGTATACTGCATTTTTGTTTTTCCTTCTGGCTTACTTCACTCTGGATAATAGGCTCCAGTTTCGTCCACCTGAGTAGAACTGATTCAAATTAATTCTTTTTAATGGCTGAGTAATATTCCATTGTGTATATGTACCACAGCTTTCTTATCCATTCATCTGTTGATGGGCATCTAGGTTGCTTCCATGTCCTGGCTATTGTAAACAATGCAGTGACGAACATTGGGGTACATGTGTCTCTTTCAATTCTGGTTTCCTCAGTGTGTATGCCCAGCAGTGGGATTGCTGGGTCATATGGCAGGTCTATTTTCAGTTTTTTAAGGAATCTCCACACTGTTCTCCATAGTGGCTGTACTAGCTTGCATTCCCACCAACAGTGTAAGAGGCTTCCCTTTTCTCCACATCCTCTCCAGCATGTATTGCTTGTAGACTTTTGGATTACAGCCATTCTGACTCGTGTAAAGTGGTACCTTACTGTGGTTTTGATTTGCATTTCTTTGGTAATGAGTGATGTTCTAAGCCTTTTTTATTCCCTATGAATTTTAGAAATAATATGCCAGTTTTTATTAAAAGACTGATGGAAGTTTGTTTGAGATTGCATTGCATCTGTAAATCAGCTTAGGGACAGTTGCCAGTTCCAATCCATGAATATGGTATATTTTCAGTTATTTAGTTCTTATTTGAATTTGCTCCAGAATGTTTTCTGATTTTTGGTGCATAAGTTATGAATATGTTTTGTTAGATTTATTCCTCCATATTTTGTAATTTTTACATTAAGTAAAATATAAAATTTTGTTTTCCAATATTTTGAAGCTAATATATAAGAATATAAGTACTTATATTTATATATAAAATCTTATTTATTTCCTTCTGTTTGCATTTTATATGCTGAAATACATCGAATGATTTCCAGTGTTAAACCAACCTTGCATTCTTAAAATGAACCCAATTTATTCATAATGTATTACTCTCTTCATATATTGCAGTATTTGCTTTCTTAGTTTGTTAAGAATTTTTGTGATTATGTTATGAGAAAATCTATAGTTGTCTCTCTCTCAGACATTTTTTGCCAGATTTTGGTATTATGTTATACTAGCCTCCTGAACCTTGTTGGACAGTGATCGTTCCTTCTCTGTTTTCTAAAAATATTCACATAAGTTTGGTATTATTTTTCATTCAGTGTTTGATAAAACTCAGCAGTAAAACTGTCTATGCCTGGGGTTTTCTCTTTAGGAAAAGCTTTCATAACAAATTTATTTTTATTGGTACAGAGATATGCAGATTTTCTGTTCGTTCACAATCATGATAACTTGTATTATTAACATATGCTTCATCCAACTTGTCCATTTTTTTTTGAGAGAACAAAACATCCTGAAAATACAGAGAAATGGAATACATTTTTATTTGTAGGCTTCCATTCTGTCTGTGTAATCGTTCTTGTAATCTTTAAGACTGTATGCCATTCTTTAAATGATAAATGTATTGACAAGGTGCAAATTTTGTGCCAACTAGTTATTTAAGTGACTTAATACAATGATCAATCTTTTAAACACAGATACACTATTACTTTTTCTTGTCATTTTGTTAGACTCTGTAATACAGTACTTTGTAGACCAACAGATATTTCAAATTAATAATGTTCAATAAATTAGAAATCAGTTTGCTCCTCATTGTAGAAGGAAGCCAGTTGTCATAGGTATTATTTATTAATCTTTCTGGATTAAATTCATTAAGAAATGTGTTCCATTGGAAAATTTGATAGCATTTACTTTTAGTGACCATTAGCTAATTCTAAATTACAGTTTAATGCTTCTGGAAGTGCATGTGATATCCATATGACTATCAAATTAACTCATAATTATCTATACTATAATAATGAATATCAATTCAATTTATAAAGACACTTAAAATAAAGTGCTTCTGAACTGTCATGTTATCATCTGCTTTAAGAATGAGACATGAAAAAAAAAAAAAAAGAATGAGACATGACTGTAGCTCCTCGGAGCACCTGTGAGCATCCCGTGAGTTGCCCTCTGGCTGCAGGTTTGTTTTCTGTTACTTCAGGCACAGTGATTTTGAAAACTGAAAAGTGTCATGACACCATGGTGGGAAGGTGGGTGCTTGTGTTCAAGAGAGGGAATGCATGTCTATAGGCATGATTCTGAAAAACACTTTTAAGAATAGAATAAAATGACTGCTCCCTTTCAAGAGAATCTACAATACATATGTATTAATTATGAAAGAATTGAGGAACATAATAAAAAAGTATCCATTGACTAGCTAGTGAAAGTATGCAGCCCTAAGCTGGCTTAGCCAGTTACTTAGTAAGAAAACTCTTCTATTTTTCCTCCAAATAAAAATGCATTTCTCTAGGTCCCCTTTTGTATCACAAAAAGGAATAATTTTACCAAGTTCATGGGTTGTATTATTAAATTTAGTAATTAATATTGTAGCAGTTTGGCATGCAAGAGTGATGTTACAAAGATGAGAGGATCCAGGCATAACGCACAAGGCAGGTGGGCTGTGCAGCTGGACCGTTACGACTGAAGAGAGGATCAGGCTCATAGAAGTTCAGGTAAGCGTGAGGAAGGGAAGGGTTGCATATTTAGAAAACAGCTTTTGAGATAAGCCTTGAAGGATGCAACAGTTTAGGGGGTGTATTTTAGAGACAGAGCACAATATGAATGGATGAGCAGAGACAGAAAAGTACCATATGTTTCTAGAACAGCAAAGATGCTCGTGTGTGTAAATGTCATGTCTGTGATTTGTGGGAAGTAAGCACAAAGAAACAGTGTGTAGTCCCTGATGAACTAAGGCCTAAAGTGACCAGATAAAAAGTTTGATGTTCATTCATAAAGATACTGTGTGAGTGCTCAGGAAAGAGAAAAAGTCAGAAGCTTTTAAAGTCACGAGTCTTCAGAGCTATGTTCCTGTCACACTGTTTGAAATGGACTAGACTGAGGAGTAGGGAACCCCATGGTGTTCCCTGCTAGAGGGTTATACAACGGTTGGTTGGTTTTAGTCTCTCAGTTGTGTTAACCTCTTGGAACCCTATGGATTGTAGCCTGCCAGGCTTCTTTGTCCTTGGGATTTCCCAGGCAAGAATACTGGAGTAGGTTGCCATTTTCTTCTTCATGGGATCTTCCCTACCCAGGAATTGAGCCTGTATCTCCTGCATTGCAGGCAGATTATTTGCTATTGCCACCAGGGAAGCCATACTATAGTTAGGTAAAAGTCATAACCAATGGTGATGGCAGGAGAGGAAAGAAAGAGTTCAGATGTGTGATGGGCATGGTGGAGGTGGCATCCACAGGGTCTTCAGGATGCTCGTTTGCAATGAATCCTTCCCCAACATACTGTAGTCCTTGAATGAATCTGTATTAATTCAATGAAGGCATTGCACTAAATTTTACTGAACTAGGTTTTTATAGAACTGTATGTTTTCATGTATTTGTATTATTCTGGTGTACATGTCTCATTAAAATTCACTTAAGATGACTATAAACATTTAGTATTTACCTAATACAAGTACTACAAATAGCTATATAATAATGAATAAATGCATTATACATATAGAAGATATAGGTATGTCCATATTTTATGAAAATAATCTGGGCGCCTCTGCCCATTCTAAAGATATGAGACTCCCTGAAAGACCAGAGCAGGATAACACTCGCTGACCCCGGGCTGGGCTTGACCGCAACAGACTCTTCCCGCCTCCTCTCTCACGCTCATCCTCCTCACTCTACCGTCTCACCATCCGTCTTCACAAGCACAGCTCTTGCTGCATGTTAGGTGTTCAGTAGTGTTTGCTAAATGGAGAAGTGGGTGGTGAGAGGGAGGAGGGAAAGAAGAAATGAAGGAAGAAAGAGAAGGAGGAAAAGGGACCCCAAGGGAGGAGGACAGGAGCTCTGCCTCCACCTCCACCCACTTTATCATCTCAGGCAAGTTAGTTAACTCCTGGAGGCATGAGTGTTTCAATCTGTATAAAGGAAACAGTGGGACTGTTAAGATAAATTAAAAGCCAATGTATTATGGTATCTAGTATTAATATTATACCAGCCAGAGAATGGTGGATACTCACTTAGCGTCGCCCCTCCCCTGCTAACGTTATCTTTCACCACCTGCATCCCACCTCCCTTCTTCTTTGGGTTCCTTACTGGGACTCTTGTCCTAGGCAGAGGGAACCATGGAAGCTGACAGCTTTGGATGGATGAATAAGTACGTGTCTAGTTACTTGATATGCATCAATCCTTCCAAATTCCCTTACCTCGTCTCTTTTATAATTGTTGGCAAATATTCTTAAAACTGCTGAGCGGATAGGAAATATGGGCAGTGACTGTGCAGCAGAACAACTCAATGGTTCAGAGCATAAAAATCTTATCTTTTAATGTCACCATCAAATGAGATTAAATAAAAATACTTTATCATTTTTAGTAGAGCACAGCTAATCCAGACAAACTAATTTGGTGATCAAAATTAGTATTTTTAGGCTGCCAAACAGAAAGTAAAGTTTATCAGGTCATGTTTAAATCAGAACTTGTTTTTATTCTAGATAATAGGGAGAGCAAAAGCACTTATTTTTAAATTCCACAGAAATATGAAAATAAATGCTATTCATATGATATCAGCCTAAGGCTTTCATAAAAACACAGTTAATTTCCAAAATAATGTATCTATTATGCTTTATGTTCATGAAGATAATTTGAAACATACATTTCTACTCAGGGGCTTTTGAACTAAGCAATGGAACAAACGGCAATAATAATTAGCTGAACTATGAACCAGACTTGAATGTTAATGTGTTATGTGTTTTTACATAAACTACTTCTTGTTACAGAGGAGTGTTTGAGGAACTTAAAACACTTTTTTATATTGCACACCTAAATCAATCAGCCTTGTATAGACCGGGAAGGACTGATAGGGAATGTGCATAAGGCTGACCTGCCAAGTTCACACAAAGCCCTCACCGCCATCCACTAGGAGACCAGGCCATGTGGCCAGTATTTTCTGCAACACCCAAGGCCAGCAGTGGAGAGAAAAAGCCTGCCATGCGGGGCCTGACTCTTCCCCTGTGCATCTCACTTCTCTTTGGACCTATTTTCTATTATTTAAATGCTTGGGAACTTTTTTTTATTGGATTGTTAGATGCTGTGAATTTTATAAGTTTGGAACCATATGTTTTTGTATGCTTCTAAATATTTTTCTAAATATTGTTGTAAAGAGCAATATTGCGTAGGAACCTGGAATGTTAGGTTTATGAATCAAGGCGAATTGGAAGTGGTCAAACAGGAAATGACAAGAGTGAACATCGATATTCTAGGAATCAGTGAACTAACTAAGATGGAATGGAATGGGTGAATTTAACTCAAATGACCATTATGTCTACAACTGTGGGCAGGAATCCCTTAGAAGAAATGGAGTAGCCATCATGGTCAAAAAAAGAGTCCAAAATGCAGTAATTGGATGCAATCTCAAAAATGACAGAATGATCTCTGTTCGTTTCCAAGGCAAACCATTCAACATCACAGTAATCCAAGCCTATGCCCCAACCAGTAATGCTGAAGAAGCTGAAGTTGAACGATTCTATCACGACCTACAAGATCTTTTAGAACTAACACCCAAGAAAGATGTCCTTTTCATTATAGGGGACTGGAATGCAAAAGTAGGAAGTCAGGAAACACCTGCAGTAACAGGCAAATCTGGCCTTGGAGTGTAGAATGAAGCAGGGCAAAGGCTAATAGAGTTTTGCCAAGAGAACACACTAGTCAGGGCAAACACCCTCTTTCCAACAACACAAGAGAAGACTCTACACATGGACATCACCAGATGGTCAACACCGAAATCACATTGATTATATTCTTTGCAGCCAAAGATGGAGAAGTTCTATACAGTCAGCAAAAACAAGACCAGGAGCTGACTGTGGCTTGGATCATGAACTCCTTATTGCCAAATTCAGACTGAAATTGAAGAAAGTAGGGAAAACCACTAGACCATTCAGGTATGACCTAAATAAAATCCCTTGTAATTATATAGTGGAAGTGAGAAATAGATTTAAGGGATTAGATCTGATAGACAGAGTGGCTGATGAACTATGAATGGAGGTTAGTGACATTGTACAGGAGACAGGGATTAAGACCATCCCCAAGGAAAAGAAATGCAAAAAAGCAAAATGGCTGTCTGAGGAGGCCTTACAAATAGCTGTGAAAAGAAGAGAAGTAAAAAACAAAGGAGAAAAGGAAAGATATTCCCATCTGAATGCAGAATTCCAAAGAATAACAAGGAGAGATAAGAAAGCCATCCTTAGCAATCAGTGCAAAGAAATAGAGGAAAATGACAGAATGGGAAAGTCTAGAAATCTCTTCAAGAAAATTAAAGATACCAAGGGAACATTTCATGCAAAGATGGGCTCAATAAAGGACAGAAATGGTATGGACCTAACAGAAGCAGAAGATATTAAGAAGAGCTGGCAAGAATTCACAGAAGAACTGTACAAAAAGGATCTCCATGACTCAGATAATCACGATGGTGTGATCACTCACACTCAGCTAGAGTCAGACATCCTGGAAGGTGAAATCAAGTGGGCCTTAGAAAGCCTCATTACAAACAAAGCTAGTGGAGGTGATGGAATTCCAGTTGAGCTATTCCAAATCCTAAAAGATGATGCTGTGAAAGTGCTGCACTCAATATGCCAGGATATTTGGAAAACTCAGCAGTGGCCACAGGACCGGAAAAGGTCAGTTTACATTCATATCCCAGAGAAAGGCAATGCCAAAGAATGCTCAAACTATCGCACGATTGCACTCATTTCACACGCTGGTAAATTAATGCTCAAAATTTTCTCCAAGCCAGACTTCAGCAATACATGAACCTTGAACTTCCAGATGTTCAAGCTGGTTTTAGAAAGGGCAGAGGAACCAGAGATCAAATTGCTAACATCCGCTGGATCATCGAAAAGCAAGAGAGTTCCAGCAAAACGTCTACTTCTGCTTTATTGACTATGCCAAAGCCTTTGACTGTGTGGATCACAATAAACTGTGGAAAATTTTGAAAGAGATGGGAATACCAGACCATCTGACCTATCTCTTGAGAAACCTGTATTAGGTCAGGAAGCAACAGTTAGAACTAGATATGGAACAACAATCTGGTTCCAAATAGGAAAAGGAGTATGCCAAGGCTGTATATTGTCACCCTGCTTATTTAACTTATATACAGAGTACATCATGAGAAATGCTGGGCTGGAAGAAGCAGAAGCTGGAATCAAGATTTCTGGGAGAAATATCAATAACCTCAGATAGGTAGACAACACCACCCTTATGGTCACTGTGGATGGGGCAACATAGGACCAAATTTAAAGACTGGGAACAAAAAAAAGCCTCTTGCTGAAAGTGAAAGAGGAGACTAAAAAAGTTGGCTTAAGGCTGAACATTAAGAAAACTAAGATCATGGCATCTGGTCCCATCACTGCATGGGAATTAGATGGAGAAACAGTGGAAACAGTGTCAGATTTTATTTTTGGGGGGTCCAAAATCACTGCAGATGGTGATTGCAGCCATGAAATTAAGACACTTACTCCTTGGAAGGAAAGTTATGGTCAACCTAGATAGAATATTCAAAAGCAGAGACATTACTTTTCAACAAAGGTCTTTTTAGTCAAAGCTATGGTTTTTCCAATAGTTATGTATGGATGTAAGAGTAGGACGGTGAAGAAAGCTGAGCGCTGAAGAATTGATGCTTTTGAACTGTGGTGCTGGAGAAGACTCTTGAGAGTCCCTTGGACTCCAAGGAGATCCAACCAGTCCATCCTAAAGGAGATCAGTCCTGGGTGTTCATTGAAAGGACTGATGTTGAAGCTGAAACTCCAATGCTTTGGCCACCTCATGTGAAGAGTTGACTCATTGGAAAAGACCCTGATGCTGGGAAGGATTGGGGGCAGGAGGAGAAGGGGAAGACAGGGATGAGGTGGCTGAATGATATCACCGACTCAATGGACATGGGTTTGGGTGGACTCCAGGAGTTGGTGATGGACAGGGAAGCCTGGCGTGCTGCAGTTCATGTGGTTGCAAAACGTCGGACACGACTGAGCATTGAACTGAACTGAAATATTCTTAAGCATTGTTTTGGAAAGCAGCTAAATAACCTGCACACAATTCATGTTTCCAAGGGTTTCTTTAAATCTTTTTGTCAGGTTAGGGTGGATATTTTCCCCCTATTCCTGAGCCAGTACCCATCTGCTCCCGCTCCCCAATGCCCACTGAGTCCTGAGAATTTTCTACTCTGTCTGATGAGAACACAACCTAGTCCCAGCCCCATGACACCTGGGGGGCTGTTTCCCCTGCTCCTTTTCGGTGGTCCTTTCCACAGACTCAGGCAGTTTCCTTACATGTGTTCACTCATCAGTATTCTGTCAAAGACCTTCTCCAGGTCTCCAGAGCTCTTCCTTTTTCTATTGGCAAATCTCTCCTCTCCAATCCTGTGAAAGTGTTAGTTGCTCAGTCAAGTCCAACTCTCTGTGACCCCATAGACGGTAGCTCACCAGCGCCTTTGACCATGGGATTCTCCAGGCAAGAATACTGGAGTTGATTGCCTTTCCCTTCTCCAGGGGGATCTCCCCGACCCAGGGATCAAACCCAGGTCTCCGAATTACAGGCACCTTCTTTACCATCTGAGCCCCCAGGGTCCTATGAGCTGTGGTCATATTGACCTCCCAGGACTCCCATTTCCTCCTGGCTTGGTGTCAAGCCCTTTCTAGCTGCTCCAGGCAGTGAGCTGGAGCCACTATAGGGGGCCTCTGGGGATCATGGCTGGTCCTGGGCTGTCTGATGCTAAGTATCTGACAACCATTGTTTCAACCGTCTATACTACTTTTTAGTATTTTTAGGAGGGAGAGTAAATAGAGATCCTGTTACTCCGTTTGGGCTGGAGGCAGAAGTTGAATTGGTTAAGGAGCTAAGAAAGGAGATCCAAAATACTTTCAGTATTGTCACTTGTGATTAAACAAAACAAAGATCGGCCCCTTTTCGACATCTTTGTGGATAAATAAAAGGCTTAACATGTGTTAAGGAAAACTATGTGTTATGTGATATGATATGTCCTATGAAAGAAAACTTCCGGGATCTTGACAGTGCCAGCAAATGATTTTTCAAATGTGAAAGTGGCTGGAAAATCAAATAGTTTTCCTGGACTGGTTTTCACATTTTATTTAAAATGTCCATATTACATTGCTAAGAATTCTTAAAACTCTGTGGTGTGAAGCTATTCAAAATAAGAGATAATGTAGCCTTGCTTATCATCTGAGATAAATTATAAATATTTTATAACTACTATGAAAAGGAAAACAAAATCAAAATGTGCTTGCTAGAGGTGTGAAGTCTAAAGCCCTTGGAAAAACATTTTAAATTCTAAAAAATGAGAGATCATACAAAATTGGAGGACAGCATAAAATGAATATTTATCACTGTGGATGGGGCAACATAGGACCAAATTTAAACTTAAAATTTAAAGACTGGGAACAAAACAAAGCACATTTCAGAATTACTATTTTCAAAAGACCTTCACCAATTGCAACACACGCACAAGGATTCCACAGACTTGCTAAAAGCCGGATCCCAGAGCTCAGCTTTGTTTTATTAGTGTATTAATTTAGGAGGTATTTGGTAGTCACTCAACATGATTTCATTGCAAGCTTTGTGTGTTGCTAAGCTGTTCTATGGATACATTTTTTTGACTTAGCAAATTCCTTAAAGCAAGTACTGCTTTTCAGTCCTTAAAAATATATATATGCTTGGAATTAGAGGTAAGATGACATTCTGATACTTAATTATGCCAAGCAGTTGATATTTCAGACAATTTTGCCATTCTGTGTCATCCAAAAGATAAGTGACATCATAGCAGTGTCTTCATAAGAATTTTGTATTTCAGTTACTTACCTTGTACATCACTATGTTAAACAAGGGTCCTAAGTCTTGCTTCTGTTAATGGCTGGTTTAAGACATATCCCTGCATTAAATAAAAGCAAATACTTTATTTCAAAAGTGTATATCCATAATTTGTCAGGCACTTCTTGATTTTTAGTTTCACTGTGGAGAGACCTACTTATATTCATGTTCCTACTAAGATATGCATTTCTTTTTTTTTTTTTTTTAGGTAATGATTGGGTTTTTATTGACTGCTGTGGCAAAGACTACTCATTGTTCTCCAATATCTCTTCTCACCTTCTTCTTTTTTTTTATTAAACATTTTTTTATTAGTTTTGCCAAACAATGACATGATATCACCATGGGTTCACATATGCTCCCCCTCCATAACCCCCCTCCCTCCTCCC